>OX377205.1:61025818-61050640 GCA_947396885.1 Heligmosomoides polygyrus polygyrus | reverse complement strand
ATGATTTGTTCTTCGGCCATTTTTGCTAATTTTCAGGTCATCAAAATGAAGCAGTGCCAGGTCGACAGGGATGAGCACTTTTGGCATCCTCTTCTCTTTGCTTTCAACCAGGGCTCTACAGCGGCTAAGGCACTAGAGCCCTGGTTGATCGTACAAACACTATTTTCCATCGCCAGTCACAATTCTGTGCAAAAATCGTTGAATATGTCCGTGTGATGAATGATGACGGACAAGCAGGCGGCAACAATCGCCACTTGCTGGTTCCTGATGTCATATAAAACTGCGCGAGACAGACTGAATAAGGAGAAGTTGTTCGTGAAAATGATTTTTCTCTTTTTGGAATTTTGTTGATATTCGACAGAAATCAGCATGAGCTAATAAACGCGACACAAATTCTTATAGAGCAAGACATTCTCTTTTGAACAGCATATAACACTGAGCAAAAAAGCCCTACCACACAGCAGGAGTTTCGGCAAAATTCGGACGGAAAAGTCGGACGTCCCAATTTAATGACCTAAAAATCAATAAAGGACAAATGAGCAAATAGGACCAACATGTATTCTTGTAGTACAGAACATTGTCTTCCAAATGCTATGAAAAAACTGCGCAAAAAATTCCAAACCTAAGCGGAGAGAAGCAACTGTCTACGATGGCCACTTTTCACTTTTCACTTCAACAAAATTGAAAAATTCAGGATGAAAAAAGAAATGCAATACATGTTCCAATAGAGAAAATCATTCTCTTTCGAATGCTGTGAAGCCGAAGCGCTATTCAGGAGGACCGCCGGCGGAATCCGCAATGAATCGTTGAAAAAAAAAACAGCGGGGAATTATGGGACAACCTTATATATATATACACTGCGACCGGAAAGTATAGGGACACCAGCAAATTGCGTAATTCTGCTAGCTACCCGCAGGAATTGATCTGAAAATTATACTATGGAATTCCTCACGGCAAAAAACATATATACGAAAGAAATGGGCAAAATCCCCCGAGGTGGCAAGGACGGGAAAGGATCACGTGACGGGACCCTGTTTTGAGTGACCAGAAAGTATAGGGACACCACCAAATAAGGTGCGCGGAGAAAGGTACGTTGTTGAAAACTATTTTGCTATGCAATATACTGCCTCATAATTTGTTCATTGTAAGGATGGGTCGCGGATCGATGCTATCAATAGAGGAACAAGCTCAAATCAAGGCCCTGAGAGATGCAGGACTCAGCATACGCCAAATTTCGACTCAACTGGGACGATCAAAGAACGTTATTAGAAAATTTCTACGCAGTCCTGATCTATATCACTCGAGGAAGTCTTCAGAACGTCCCAGGCTTCTTTCGACTCGAGACGAGAGGCAAATCGTGCGAATGGTTTCCAATAAATCAATCAGTTTGGAGGAAGTGGAGCAAGAGTTTGAGTAAGAAAGTCTCGAAAGAAACGATTCGGTGCTGCTTAAAACGCAATGGGAATGTTGTACATATCCAGCTCCGTTCTGCTCCATGTTTGACAGAAACGCACAAAAGGAACAGGCTCGAGTTCGTCCTCTAGGAACAAACGACGGTCTTTGGACTAGGGCAGATTTTTGCGTTGTCAGTTCTGACGCTAGGTAATTTAAAATTTCATAGTTCAGGTGATCTTTTCGGACGAAAAGCGCTTTAACCTCAATGGTCCAGATGGGAACCGATTCTACTGGCATGGCTTACGCAAGTATTTCCCAAGAAAGAATTTTGGAGGCGGCACAGTTATGGTGTGGGCGGCATTCCACGCAGAAGGAAAGCTCCCTCTTGCCTTCACGTCAGCAAGGATGAACGCAGATGAATACCAGCAACTGTTGGAACCCATCTACTCCCATTCCTTCAACAGAATGCTGGTCAGGGGGTTTTTCAACAGGACAATGCACCGCCGCAGGCCAGCAGATCCACAAAACGCTTCTCAGAAGAAATTCTGTTGAAGTTGTCGACTGGCCTGCATGTTCCCCGATATGAACCCAATGGAGAATATCTGGGGACACCTTGTAAGGAAAATTTACGAGCATAACCAGACATTTTCTCTCTGCAAGGACTTCGATCAGCAATTCTACGCGCTTGGGATGAACTTCCTCTACAAACCATTCGAAACCATGCTGCTTCGATGCCAGCCCAACCTGTAGATGTTGCAATGAACCGCGGAGGACCAATTGAGTACTAGCTATCAACGACTGTCTTTTATCTTAACAATGAAGTTGTTTTTTACTAGTGTCCCTATACTTTCTTGTCAATGAAAATGGTGTGTCTATATATTTATTTTCATATTTTAGCTCACATCAAACCGATTTTTCTAAAATCTTTCGCTTCGAACCTCTTTGCCGTAACGAATTTTACAGTAGAAAATTCAGCTCGATTGATATCGATTAGCGTACGAAAAGTACAATTTTTAAGTGTCCCTATACTTTCTGGTCGCAGTGTATATACTTCCAAGTAAGTAAGTAAGTTGAGAAGCCGTCAGTGCGGCCGAGAGGCCTTAACTACGCAGATTGCGGTAGGTTAGAAAGAAGCAGAAAAAACGAACGACATCCGCAAAAAATGGATAAACTGATCCATATCGATTGATGATGATCGATACTTCGGAAACAAACTTCAGATTCGTGTTCAGCGACCCCGATTACTCCCTGGGCTGGTATCGCCATCAATCGTTGGTAAAAAGGTAAGAACACCGAACCTACGAATTCCCTTCTATGAACCAACGCCGCTATCCACTGAGGTCCGAGCCGCTTCGACGGCAGACATCAAGGTCGCATAAGTGAGCATAGACTGCTGCAACTTCCGCCACGCCTTCTACTTCTACGATATTACCCGCTGAAGCTTACCAGCACTCATCGACCAGCGGCGATATACGATGGAGGTGCTGCCCCCCCCCCCACCCCGATCCCCATCCATCGCTGAACATACGCTTCCGTTACTAAGCACAGGAGTTTGTTGAATATCAGAGCAGGCAGAGTGTGAGTTCATGACGGGGGCGTTTTCTGAGAGCTCTCCCTGTTCGACGCATTTCCCCTTCGTCATGGTATCCAGTTCTTATTGCACACTTCTGCCTATCGAAGGGCGGTCCCTGCAAGGGTTGCAAAGGTTAGCAAGCGCTATTCAGATTTCAGAGATGGAACACATGGCGACACCGTATGGGACTACTTACGATGAGAACGTAGTGCTGAGTTTTGGACCACTGTCGGAGAGGATTGTGCAGACTTCCAGCGAGAACGAACAACCGAAAGACCCACGATCACGCTGTCCATTGAATCATAGCACTGACACTGCGGTATTACTCACAATTTAATAATTTATGAACCGCATGTCGAAAGAAGAACCGAATTGTTGGAAAACACAAGCTTTGGCGACCATCTAGTAGATACACAGGAATCGCGAAATTAGCGAGAAAGGCGTCGGCACACCATGACTACCGCACTCCCTCCCAGTCATAGTATGACGCGTCGCGCGTCCCCCTGCTCCACTCCTGTTCCAGCTGAGAGCGCAGCGGCGCCGGCAGGCCAGACAAGGAGCACTTCCTCTCGTTGTAGAGACATTTTAACCGGTCGGAGCACAGCGTGTAGAGACGAGCCGGCATACGAGGGCCTGGATACACGACGCGAACCTGGAAATGACCGGTATCAGTGGGACGCTCCCGAGAACAACATCAACATTCCTAGGCTGTACTCTTAGTAAAACATCCTCCTTTATCTATAATGAAATTACTTCACAATTTTTGCTTCGCGTGCCACAGGTGGTTTGCCCTAGTTGTCGGTCCCATGGGGCGGCCAGCGTACCCATGTGCCGAAGTTCCGGCAACTACCACAAGGGCGTCATAGCTGGCTGACGCGGACAAACAACCTCGTTGGCACGCAGTGATATCTGCCCATTTTCCTGACTATCATAGCCCGTCTTAAACTTACATGCCACCAGGGGCCTACGTGAGTGAGTCTCTAACGTACAATATTTTCTATTTGGTTACTGAAGAGTCGTCACTGCCATTTTTTTACTATCGTTTCCTTTACTAGTGCTTTCTTCTTCATTCTCTTTTCTGCATATGGTTGTTTCTGCTTCCTTTTCCTCGAATTTAGTGCACGTCTTCTTGACGTATAGAATAAATAAATCCAATGAGTAGCGAGGACAGAGCAAGAGTCCTGCAAACCCTCCACGAATTAATCAGCTCAAGCAAAACTTGCGAACAAACTGACTCTGAGCACTTCCTTGGAGTTCAAGACGGTTTCCATGTCTTGTAATTCAAACACATGCGATTATCCTGAGCGAGATCGTTGAAAAATGAACCCTTTCGTGTTTAAAAGCGCCCGCAAAGCAGAAAGAACGATTTCGTACGCATGGAGCTGGCCTTTGCTTTCATAGCGCTCAGGCCAGATAAGCTATCCACTTGCTCAGATCGGTGGTTTGCCGCAGAACCAGCATCAGTTATTTGTGCACGTAGAATGGCACATTTTTCCACCTGAATGAGCGAGATCTGAAAGGATAGCGATGAGTAGCTCACCAGGAAGTGTACGAGTTTTCAAAGTGGGGGAGGGGCTATTTACAATTCGCTACGAGAGCGAGTGGTGGACCATGGAAAAGATGCAAATCGATTATGACCGAAGTGCTGCAAAATCTGTTTATAGTCGAGCGCTGTCGCATCCGCCGCTCCAGTCGCCTGACAATAGGTGCCAGCGACGGACGAGACCGGCGCTTAGCACTGGAGCGCGTAATTTGTCGCCAGTGAAGGTCAAAAGAGCTCGAGGTTTGCATAAATGCTCGTTCAATTCGAGGTATTGTCCAGAATGTGTCCTTAATAAATTTTAGCTTGATAGTCAGAGAGTGGCACTATTTGCCCAGGTGATTAGCATGCTTCTTCCAAAGTTCTGCTCCTGTCAAGCAGTCGCTCCTCTCGCTCCCCTGGATCCATAACAGGGTCCTTCTCTGTCCCACCCACCTCGCTTAGTGGCCCTCCTCTCCATAGGGATACTGCATGTACTGGATTTGTGGTGCTAAATTGAGTGAATGGACATTGTTCATATCATATTAACCTTATGGGGAAGGATGAGCAACCATAGCGGCGAGCCTGACTATCGCACACGAGCTTAACACAATGAGGAATGCCAGATTGTTAACACACTCGCCACCTCAAACGTTAAGTGCTTTGGACAAGACAAGCAATATTTCATGAATGTGCGCAATTCTCCAGAAGACTGAGCTCCCGGGGTACATATGCACAAGCCCGACACGATCCAATTTAGGCACTATCACGTGTGTTACTCGACTGTAATTCACGCACAGGAACATAGAGACACTTTCTCTCCACCCTTCCTGTCACCATTTTATTTTTCTCGATCTTCCCTGCTCCTCCTTTATTTCCCTTAAAGCCTCCGCACATATTTGCGGCAAAGCGGTGGTCCGATCCTTAACCATAGCCTCATTATGTTGAATGGCTTTCTCACTGCCTTTTGGTTAAAATACCGGTCAGTAATAAACAAGTCGCAGGAAAATTACTCTCAGCTGGAGAAATGCGCAGAAAACGTCTGAAAATGGTATAGACGTCAGAATCCCCAATTCCAACCAATCAGTTGAAATGCAAAATGCAGCAGCACGGAAGAATCAAACCCCCGAACTCCCTCGCATGAAGCAACGTCCCTATCCACTGCGCTCCAAGCCACCAGCGGCGGAGTGATCGTGAGCGCATAAGACCTCGAACTCGTGAGACGTCGATACCATTATTATTATTTAAAAGTACCTCAAACTTGGGCAATTAAACAATTGCGACTTCAAGGACCCCCTACTCCTTGGGTTTAACGACCTGGCAAAAAATACATTTTTATACTAATTTAGGGGTGTTGATTCTTCCTATATGACTCTCCCCGTTCAGACATATGCTTTGACCCTTCCCTTGTCAGAGCTAGCCCTAGGCGGCGAGCGGTGCCGTGCAGCAGCAGCACATTTTGGCGGCAACATTTTAGGTGATTTATGGAAAAGCGAATAGCAGCGGTAGGTACGACTAGAAAGAGTACAGTGCCTCTGCCGCCCACCGCCAGCAAGATTTCAGTGGGCAGCGCACTTCACGAGTTTTGCGCCCGCTATTTGCCGCAAAAGTGTGCGAAGGGCTTGATATTCTCTATTAATTCATAGCCAACGTTATGGTTATCAGTCAACAAAACCTGAAGACTTGAAGGAAGCCCAAGAACGCAAAGCACGAAAGGGAATGAAAATTGGGATTGATGAATAACGGCGTATTTATCTCGACGCCGCATTAACTGAGTTACGAATAGACTGCCGCACAGTCCCGCAACGACGCCCCGAGCATTGTAGGAAAACTTGTTCATATTTTGGGATAACAACTCGTCGTTTCCGTTGTTCAGTCGTGACTTACTTGCTCATTTGTGCACATTCCTTTCCTGACGCATAGAACGGCACACAGCCCAACCAGACACCCCCCACCCCCTGTGCATAGGCCAAGGCCAAGTAACAACCGAGTTTTAATTCCAACCCGGCGCTAACTAGCTCCGAGTGGGAGGAAGGGGGAGAGGACCCCTTGTAAAGCTGCCCCTGTGCCATGCTGTTGCGTGAAATTAAAAATTCTGCTCAAGGTTGGTGTGTTCTAGCCCTGCGCTGGAATGAGCTTAATCCTTTCCCATGTAGATGGATATTAACTTTCCTTATGACTATTGTGTATGATCATCTGACGCAAAGTGAGCTCTCCGGAGCCACCTAGCACCGCATGACTAATACATGAATGGAAGTAAAACGACCTTATATTACGCTCTAGCAAAGGCAGATAATAACAGACCTCCTTCGTACTGCCAAAGACATCGACAACAGCGAAGAATGGCTGATCGGTAGGGACTGGACCGAAGTTTGGACAGATATCGAAGTCGTTCAACACAACATGGATTCTAAACCAAGACGCTTATAATCAAATGTAAATTACAAACGAACAATGCCACTGGTTACATACCGAGGCGTCCCAATGCTTTTCTCGTAGTAGACTCCAATAAGAGACCCTTTCTCGGTGGGAAGAGAGCGCGTTAGTGGGCTTTGAAACGGCACAATGAACGGAGAGATGGAGAAGAGCCAAGAATTAGAGTCCAGACTCCTGAAACTAGCTGCTCTGCATCCAAAATGAATCTTCACTACAGACACACCTAGAATACAACACCAAAACTTCACAGAATCCAAAATAAAACGTACATTATGGACGGTTTCGTCTCGGGATCTACTGTTGTCAGACCAATCCTCAAGTGACCAGACCAACCTCCTTCGACACCCTCTATTGACACGAAGAAACACTCTCCTTCGAGCAGTGCACGTTCGGAGAACACAACGCCCTGAAGGTGATGGAAATTATGGCGTCAGGCGTTCAGTACAGCCTCTCCATGACATTTGACACCTTCTCAAAGCTGACTCGTCGAAGCGCTCGTCTTCGGTGCTCCAATAGTTCGATGTTTTCACCATGGAACGGATGGAAAAGAACGGGGGTCCCAGCGAGCAAGCTTTCTTCTCGAGAAGTCGAAGGCTCCATCAAAGTCTGGAAACTACGGTGAAACGGATGGGCTTCGAGGCAACAAAAGAGAGAGGACGAGCGTAGTATTGACAGAATCAGCCCAGCCGAATCATTTGAACTGGCGGCCGGAGTTAAACGGAAGGAAGTGAGCACAAAATAGAAACGACAAAGACCAGAAGCGCCTGATGACCAAAACCCCTATGGTGTAGAGTAGACACTTCGGAGGCGTGTTACGGCTCTACAGTGCACTCTTCCGAGTCTGTGCAAATTGAAAGGCGATGACGAGCAGGTACTGAAACGGTGGGCGAAGGCAATAACAGAAGGCGCAAGCTCAGCGTTAACTTCTTTCTCGGATGTGCAACACTTCTACCTTGACGGAGAACTGCTAAAATACTTGAAATTTATAGGTAAACTATGGCTAACTTGGCTTTTTTTGAGGGGGGGGGGGGGGAGAGAAAGAAAGAGAGAGAGAGAGAGAGAGAGAGAGAGAGAGAGAGAGAGAACCGCAGTCATTGTACACGTGAAACAGTGAACATAAGTTCATGAAAGCACTTGAGCCGCACTTAAGCAAAAAAGGGAAGCAGATGCCCACTCTTCGTCAGTTATATGAAATTTGCCTAAAAACTGGAGAAAAATCAGTGATCAATTGTTGAGAAGTCGTAAAAGAGTGACAGAGGGCGAATTCTATTTGGACGGATAGGGAGGAGAAAGACGAGATGGGCCACTGTCAATATAAGATGAGAAATGCACTTTCAAATAGGCGTAGAAAGAGCCTAACAGCTGAAATCGACGTTACTTGGCTAGCAAACACAAAAATGCTCAATGCAGTACAATTGGATTCGATTGAAATCTGGCCTACGGTCGTGGCTGGTTATTTGCTTACCCTTGTTCGTCTGCAATGATTCTCGGCTAATACATCGTTATTTTCTACTACAGTCCCTCTCATTATAATGCATTTGAAGGAATCGGATAAAATCAGCGTTACAGCGGGAGTCGCGCCCTGACTGAAGCTGATCTTCTTACACCATTTTACGCACAGGTTCTTTTGTTTTTTTTTAAATCACATACAATCACTAACTATGGATATATCAAAAAAATTGTGACCATGAAGAGGGCGTGAAGACAACGAACAATTATAGATTATCATTGAAGCCGTGTCCTTAGAGATACTCTCACAAGATTATAAACGGCGGATATCAAGACCGGCTCACCGTAACATTAGCCGTCGCGTGAGACGCTCGCTCGGTTTAAATCGATATGCACTTTTTGCACGGGTGACGAGTCGCTCTTGTCGCTAAGTATGAACAGGCCCTTCGTTGTACCAGCCGTCAGTGCGGCTTGTCAGCCACACGACGGTTCGCCGTAGTGATAACTTCCCATCATCAATTGTAGCTGCTATCTATATCATGGTTTCCGCAGGAAGAACACCTTAACCACGTGGAGTGGGGCAAGTTAGAAAGGGTCACGAAGAGAGGTAAGGCTATTCTAGAGACTATTCAGAAAAGATTGAGCCCACCAACTCTAAATCTACACGTAATTGTACCGCTAATATAGCGACGCCACGCAGAAAATAAATCCAACATTTTCGAATGCTGTGAAATATTCAGAGAATCAACATCTTACTATCCTACTATCCTTCTATATATAATCGGATAATGTCACGTGTCCGTCACGGGTAGGGGGACTGGAGCCAAGACTGCCTACTTCAGTGCTGTGTATGCCAGCAGGGCTTTCTTTGAGCTTAACCATGGGCGATTGCTGGAGAACTATACCCTTGGCGGCGGATCGACCAAGTTTACGAGATATTCAAGGGCAACGCGTCAGAGTATGTGGATCGAGTGCAGAGCGTAGGGAATCAGGAGGCGTGCCCTAGATGTCGTCCAGTGTGCGTCTGGATTCAGAAGACGTCCAACTTACGTAGAGATTCCGAGTAAAGACTATGTTATACGTCGGCGACAGTGTTGCGCGGTCTGCTACGCACTGCATATGGATCCAACGTGCATCCAGAAGACGTGCGGAGGACGTGATCCAACGTGCGTATTGATTCAGAAGACCAGCCGATGTGCCGTCCAACATGCGCAAGGATTCGGAAGAGAGCCGCAGAATCCAACCTGCGTAGGGATTCCGAGTAAGGGGAACCAGAAGGAGCGCGCCAGTGAAGAAGGGATCAGCAAAGGAGGACTACTAGAGAGGGATAAGAGGAACCAGCATTTTCCCTCACTATCGACCAATCTGCGCCGGGTTTCTGAAGAAATGGGCCACAAAAAACGTGGCACGCGTGTCGGGATGCAGAAGTGTCATAGACATCGCACGAGTTGGGACTCAGTGTCACATGTGGGTGCTTGACACTCACTCCGTTTCTTTGCCAGCACACAGGTAAGGAAGTATTAACGGAGGGGGGGGGGGGGGGGGGAGGAGGAGGAGCTAGATAGACGGACTATGGGATTCGGAGGAGTATTATTGCAGTCCTACCGTAAACGGTGTCGACCTGTCGACCAATACCAACTAATTTTAATTATGTTTCTGCAGACTAAGGACTTCGGATAGGGATTCTCATGACCTGTTCCTCTCCACGTAGAGAACGGCACTTCGGAGAATAGATCGCGTACATGCGATAGAGGGTGGATGGGCTTCATAAATAGGAACAGTGAAGATTCTGCCTTACCATATCCCGCTGCACTAATCTATATAGTAAAACCGGTTTTTTACTTAATAGAAGTAAAAAGGCTAAAGGAGGATGGAGGAAGCTCTATTCTCGCTGATTGAGGGTGAAGCCCCCAAGCATACGTTTGGCGGCCCCTAGGCCGCTGAACGTTCGGTTTTTTTTTAAACTGGGCGAGGATATTAATATGTTTGAAGACACCATAAATACAAAGGATAATCGACTACCCTTCAGCGAACATCTGGTTTTAAGCCGCATCCTACTATATATAAAAGAGTTGTGTGTGTGTGTGTGTGTGTGTGTGTGTGTGTGTGTGTGTGTGTGTGTGTGTGTGTGTGTGTGTGTGTGTGTGTGTGTGTGTGTGTGTGTGTGTGTGTGTGTGTGTTTCCGTCTGTGCGTCACAACTGGAGTGGGGCCGCGGCGTATTGGCGATACTCAACGATAGAGAACCATCGACAGGTGTCCGATACTTCAGCCCTGGTGGCACTCGAGGTCGCTGAAAACGGATCTGAAGTTCGTTTTTGAAGTGTCGACAGCCATCAATCGATACTGATAAAATTATCCATTTTGTGGATGTCATTCAAGCGGTTATAGCCCTTGGGGTAGTCGAACGCAAACGCAGTCAGCATCTTGCTCGTCTCAATTTTTGGTGTGGGGCCGGAACTGGGCGCTGCTCGCATTACATCGGGAGTCATTCGGAATGCAGAATTCCTCTCATGGTCAGAACCGCGCTGTAAAAGGAGTACCGTTATATTCTACGCGTTTTAAAAGGAGTTGGGTTGTATTGGTGTAAAGGTTAGCTGCCCGGTTCCCGAGAAAATCTACGTTATCGAGAGTCGCGCCTTATCCGGAAGCATTACTGGAGGGGACTGTAAGGCATCTGGCATACCTCCGAGTCGCTCCAGCGACTGGTCGCGGCGATAGTGTTGTGCGGGTAGCTAAGAACTGCGTAGCTACCCTCGCAACACTATCGACCAGTCGCTGAAGCGACTCGAAGGTATGCCAATGCCTAATAGTGTGCATGTGTACCCAGAGTACCCGAAGAGATATCGCCCAAGTGGGAACCTCAGTGAAGGCTAAAGGCGAAGCGGCAAATTTCGTGGCACACCCGTTACATTTCACCTTTGCACTGCATTCGCGGTAGACCGAAATGTTCAGTGACATCGAATAAGGATGCTGTACAGTATTCCGCTGGTTGCTCGACGAGTCCCTGAAGGCCACCACACACTTCTGCGGCAACGCCGTTCGCCGCTATGGTTAAGGATAGGGCAGGGACGCTGCCGACGGCGAGCTCTGCGTCCCTGCCCTATGGTTAAGGATAGGGCCGCGGCGTTGCCAAAGAAGTGTGTGGGAGCTTTAACACTGGTTTACGACTACGACTCATCGCTCCGAGATGTCACAGGAAAACCAACATCTGTAACTTCACGCACAGTCGGCTAATTCTGCACCACACTGGAAGCATATGTCCCAGACGGGTTGGTCATTCAATGAGGCGGACAGAGAGAAGGCACGATATGACCTCTGCGATAGCCCGCGCTCCGCAGGAAAAACACCTCCGCACCGTCTTAATCTAGCAGGGGAACTCGTCCGCAGTTTCTTTAGCGTAGGTTCATCGGTGCAATAGGAAAATGCACTGCGATACCTGGGTGGTCACCTTAAGGCCCATGCACACTTCTGCGACGACGCAGCCATGATGAAGCATAGGACCGCGACGGCCGCGGCGCGACACTGCGACACGTGCCGCAGGGAGGGGCATGCACACTCTTGCGACTGCCGCGGCGGCTGTCGCAGGCGACGCCGCGCTGAGTGCCGCAGGCTGGAATGGTTCAAACCATTCCTGGCTGCGCGGAATCCACGGGGACGTCGGTCCCGTTGCCTGAAACGGTGCTCTAACGCGACCGCGCCGCGACCGCCGGATTTCGCGGAGGTAGCCGTCGCCCCACTTGTCGCGCCGCGGTGTCGCGGAAGTGTGCATGGGCCTTTATGAAATTTCGAGAACTCGGAAAAACGAACGATGCCAAGACGGTTCTGAGCCCTCCGCAATACGGGTTAAGGTTCCTCGGGGGACGAGCGTTCTACCCCTCGTCCCCCTGGCCCGTCCACCCCCACCTCCTTGGCTTGCTCGAGGGCCCAGTGGCTGCCTTACGAGATAGTGGAGACTCAGGCTTTTGCAACGCCTCTGTTTAAAGGGCGGGGTGAAGAAGGCCACTCCGCCAGCTTTCTCCTGAGCCTCGGCACGATTTCCTACATACAGCCCACGGGAGGACAGAATTGTTCGCTTCCTCAGCGGCGCCACTTCCGCGCTTTGAAGTGATGAGGTCTGCTGAGAAAAAGCGTAAGAAAGCATCATCTTCAAATGAGTGCCCCCCCCCCCCCCGTATCGCGCCGAGCAGGGAGAGCACAAAGCTGGGTGAAGGAAAAGGAAAATATGAATGGACTTAAAACCCGTGTAATCACATAAGATTTACCGCACTCACGCAGTTTAACTCCTACCCGACACGAAGGCGAAACGGAAGCGGACGATCGAAGCGGGGAGGCAGCAGTGCGCTAAGGTGCGGTACAAACAGCTACGTGCAACATTTGTGCGTCACGGTACGTCAGAGTGGTCCCTTCCAAGCACCATAGTGCCGGAAAGGCCCTAAAGCGACACGCATGTTCAGGAGGGGAAAGGGGGGTTCTCGAAGCCGCTAACGATCTGCCCAAAAGCAGGTCTTGCTTGACCCAGTGGGAGTGCGGCAATTCACCCTGTATGCTCGACGACGGCGGCAAATTGAAAATGGGTCATTTTACAAAGAGGACAGCGTACACAGGCTCACGAAAGAAGCTTCGTTCCGGTCCCTCAGCCCGGGATCCCATCCTACTAGACTTCACCTCGCTTTTCTAGCGGCACCGTTGCGTAATCAGGGGTCGGATTCATCAACTACTTACATAGCTTTAACAGAGAATTCACAGCGAAACACTCAGACATCGCGGCTTATCGACCTCATATCGCTTGATAAGTCGCGCTATCAGGGATTTCGGCTGTAATTTTCTCTGTTGATGTTGTGAATATACCCAACCAGGGTCTATATCTAGATATATTAATCTACTATTGTATTCTGACATATAGGACACCTCGCTCTGAATGATAAGACTTAAGACACTTAGGTAGGCAATATAAGATAAGAACCATTGAATATCATCCACAGGCATAACCTAGCAATACCGCAAGTAGGCACTCGTGAATGTAATCTCCCGTGGTGCTCGAGTGCGGCACCGTCTTTCAGGTTTACTCTGATGATACCGACTGGGAGGCCAGAATGTCGCCATATCGTGGCCACGCCCACTGAAATTGTGTATATATACGATGCATGTACCACTATTGTGGGTTCTACTATAAAATCGTGAGAATAAACCTTTGTTCCACTGAATAGTAAAGCCACCCATTGGTAATCCACCAAATTGGTGCATCGACCGTGGAAAAAACCCAAGACTGCGCTAGTTCTCGTCAGTGAGAAACAGACGGGTTTTTATTAGCTTTCTTTGCGAGTTCTCTTCGGAGAAACCAGAAAGCAACCCTAAGTCCTTCGCGAGTTCTCTTCGGAGAAACCAGGACTTGATTGTCAGCTGTGCTAGTTCTCTTCGTGAGAAGCAGCCGACAATTCTAAATTTTCCTTTGCGAGTCCTCTCACGAGGAACCAGGAAAATAAAAAAGCTTTCTTTGCGAGTTCTCTTCGGAGAAACCAGAGAGCGAACGAATTTCCATTCCGATCAAGGAAAGGAAGTCGAAAGAATACCTTCTTCGCGAGTCCTCTACAGAGGAACCGGAAGGAAATTCTAAATTTCTTAGCGAATTCTCACCGAGGATCCTAAGAAAGAAGAAAAAGACCCGCGTGGCAGGAAAACCTTCGAGCACAGGACTACTCGAATCATTTCAAATAGCGGGTGAATTTCAGACATCACAAAATCCTAGATATTTGTGAGAAATTCACCAAAACGCGATAGAAATGGCCGATGTTCAAGCCTTGAAGACGAAGATCTCCAACGCATGTAAGCTTCTTCGATCCAACGATGCTCAGATCGAAGAACTCCGAAACCCATTCGAATTTCCATCGGAGAAGGCACAATGCGAGGAGTATGTCAGAAGAAAGACTGCAGACTTGAACTACCTCTCACGAGGAATATCCCAAGTCAAGCAGTTATTGGACAAATACGTCAAGGAAGCGATCGAAAGGATCGATAGACGAGCCGACCAAAAAGAGCAGGAAAAGCTAATGATGGACCTAAACAAGCATTTAGAAGATGATGCGAATAGTCTGGACATCCAAACAGTTCAATGGCTCAACAAAATAGAATTCCGTTTAGAGGAATTGGCGCAGCAAGCCACCCTCACAGCGGATGTAGCTTTTAGTGTCAGTCACCAGGCTACTAGAAGTCAAAATGACGGTACAAACGATCAAGAAGGACGCCTACTACCACCAGGCAATCGCAGCCAGCGTATCAGACGTCCACTACTCGAAGTCCCAATATTCTCAGGAGACTTCAGGGAATTTACCACTTTCTGGTCAGTCTTCCAGTCGTTGATACACGACGACGTTGACCTCTCTGACCAAGACAAATCCCTATTCTTGAAGCAAGCGCTCAAAGGAAAAGCAGCAGCTTCAATCAACAGCATTCCAGTTATTGGAGAAAAATACAGCGTAGCAGTGAATATCTTGAAGAAACAGTACGATAGATCCGAAAGCATGGCTGATATTCTCATCAGCGAAATCGAGCGCATACCTCGAGCTAATGATAATCCCAAGAGCTGCCGTGAGACACTGTCATCAATTTCGTCACGAGTCGTACATCTGGAGCAAACTGGAGTATCACTTAACGCAGACAGAGTATGGCGCCGTTTAATTTTATCGAAATTTACGGAACATATTTGCAGTACAGTGATACAAAAGGAGAGGAATGCCAACATTCCGTTCGAAGTAAGCGACATCATGGACGCGATTGACGATATCATCGCGCTACAAGAAACGACCGAACTCACAACGAGGACCTTGTTTGGATCCGACAATCACAGATCAAACAACTTCGTGAGGTCACACACCACGCCTCAACAAACGAAGCATGTCGCCAAACGAAGGATCTGCTTGTGTGGAGGATCCCATCCTCCTCAGTATTGCGACAAATTTCCAACACCTGCAGCACGACGAATGGAAGCTAGACGACAAGGAGTATGCTGGAAGTGCTTCGATCGGTCACACAGCTCGAAATTCTGTACAACCGTTGGAAAGTGTCCAAAATGCAACGAGGATCACCATTCGTCTCTATGTATTGGAACCAGCGGTAGAACAGGTCAAGCCGAAAGGAGGCAAAACCAACCGCAAGGTTCAGCTTCTCATCGACCACAAACGTCTTCTCTACCGTCGCAACCCAACCGGTTCAAGAATCAGCAGCAAAGAAATAGCAGTTATTCCCAGGATAACGGTCGAGTTCAGGCTTTAGGCAACTCAGTGCCACAACCACCGCTACTGGGACAGTGTGTGCTACAAATGGCTTCAGCACTCATATTCAACGAAACGGAGTCAAAGTACGAATCAGTTACAATACTACTTGATTCGGGTGCTCAAAGAAGCTTTATCAAAACAAGATTTGAACGATTGCTAGGTCTTCCAATAATTAGCTCAACCTCGTTCACAACTACTGGAATGGGAGAGCTACAGGAAACCTTCAATTCCAACGAGCTTCGTGTTACGCTGAAGGATAATCACGGCTCCAGAAAACTACATAGCCTGCCAGTCTTCACAAAGGATAAACTGACTTCTATAACGAAGACTGCGGAGTTATCCAGAACAGACAAATATTACATCAAGAAGGAGAAAATCACTATAGCCCAACAAGGACTATTTTCTCACGAAGTGTCGCCAGACATTATCATTGGGCAGGATCTCCTCAACAAGGTTATCGACCACGAAACCTCAGTTATCAAGCTGCCGTCTGGATTGATTTTAACGCCAACGATCTTTGGCTACACAATCTCCGGTGCTAGTGATAAAACCGCTATTCTGACAAAGAATAGCACCTCTGAATGCAGTTCTCTGATTATCGCAACGCCGTCGCTGACAGCTAAAGACGACTACAAAGAGAACATAAAGCATCTGTATGAACTCGAATCGCCGGGAATTAACACAGACAGCGATACCGATGAAGCTTCTATAGTCAAGTTCATGGATAGCTACAGGAATACCATTACAATCGAAAGCGGAAGAATCACTGCCGGTTTTCCTTTCACGGACGAGGTGAGAAACCTCAAGGACAACTTCAACGTCGCAATTCGTCGACTGCAGAATTTGCTGCGCACACTACAAGGAGACAAAGAGAAATTCAATCTCTATAACGACACGCTTACGAGCTACCTGCAGGATGGTATCATTGAGGAAGCTAAGGAAGAGGACGACAGGCTCGCAACTTTCTACCTCCCACATAGACATGTGTGGACACCGTCGAAATCCACTAAGCTACGAGTGGTGTTTGATGCTTCTTCTCACGCAAGAGATGAGCTCAGCCTGAATGATGTCATCTACGAAGGACATTCCCTAACACCACTGATCCACGAGGTGCTTCTGAAATTCCGTACGCATCTCTACACAATGGTAGCGGATATACAAAAAGCCTTCTTGCAAATCAGGCTACCTGCCAATCACCGAGATGTTACGAGATTCCTATGGGTGAAAGATATTTCACTGCCTGCAACAGGAAGTAATCTGAAACACCTTAGATTTTGCAGAGTACCCTTTGGCATAAATGCCAGCCCTGCAATTCTGAATCAGTGCATACTAAAGCACATTGAAGCATCGCGCTCAGAAATCTCTCAAGAGTTATCCAGCTCTTTGTACGTAGACAACGTGTTTCTGGAAGGAAATAATGCGGATGATCTACTTCACAAATACGCCGAATCGAAGACGTTATTTTCATCAATAGGGATGAATTTACGAGACTATCTGTCTAATTCCGCCTATGTCAACAAGACGATTCCCGACTCTGATCGAGCCGCATCCACCGACATCAAGGTGCTTGGAATTCAATGGAACGCGGAAGGAGACACCCTCTCATTGAAGTGCGTTGAAAAGCAATCAGTGAAGGTCTCCAAACGTACTGTATTGAGTCAAATCAATGGGTACTGCTTCGACCCTCTTGGACTACTCACGCCGCTTCTAATCCCAGCAAAGATCTTTCTTCAAGATCTGCATAAGAAAAAGTATGGATGGGACGTACCACTTTCGGACGAAGATGAAGCGACATGGAAAACCATCCATTCAGAAATAAACGGTTTCGAAATTACCTTACCTAGGAAGGTGGAGAAGAATTATTCCACAAAGCATACGTTATCTGTATTTGTAGATAGTTCTAAAAGAGCTTACGCTTGCAGCATCTACGTCACGACGACATCATGCGGAAATAGGAAGGACTCACGGCTGTTCACGGCAAAATCCAAGATTGCCCCCATAAGCAAGGAACAAACGATACCAAGGCTCGAGCTCCTCTCAATCTTCATCGGATTGAGTCTTGCTGAGTCAACTATTCAAAGGATAGACACGAAGTTCGAGCACATCAACGTATTTAGCGATTCGACTATCGCGCTATGCTGGGTTCAAGGAAACAGACGGTTGCCATCAATCGTCTCCACCCTTGTCCAGAAAATAGGCGCTATTGCAAAACGACTTCGAGAATCCACTCAAGTAGTCTTCTTCCATGTGCCTACGAACGAGAACGTCGCCGACTGTGCCACACGAGGAGTTAGTAAAGATGATCTAGCCAAACATCGTTGGTGGAGTGGCCCAATCTGGCTTGACCAACCAAGCGACCTTTGGCCTGTCAAAAAAGCTGAGGATTTATGCCAGCAGAGCTCTGGTTCAGAATACGAAGCAGCATTATATGCTTCTAATACAGAGGAACACACCGTAGTTCCTATATGACCAACGGAGAAATTCAGCAGCTACTCCAAGTTGGTTCGGATTGTCGCTTACTGCGCCCGATTTATTCGTAACGCAACAAAGGGTCGATGTCTACCCTTGTCAAGAAAAGGACTGCAGACAGAGTCACCCTCAGCAGAAGAAGCTACTATTGCCGAAAGATTGGTCATTCGCCAAGAACAAACGATCTTCAAATCTGAGTTACTGCTGCAAAACACGCAGCTGAATGTGAGAATCGACAAAGAGGGAATATATAGGAGATTTGGTAGGCTCCAGAACGCCGATCTTCGTTTCTCGACAGTCAATCCAATACATATTCCTAAGCAAAGCAAACTGGGACCGCTTATCGCTCTAAGCCTACACAAGGCTCTGGCCCACTGCGGGTCAAATCAGCTTCTGTACAACATTAGACGGCGGTTTTGGATACCGCTCGACAGGAGTCTATGCAAGCGAACGCTTAAAAACTGCTCCACTTGCAGAAAAGCTAACGCAGTTCCGTACAAGTACCCCAGTATGGGACCTCTTCCAAGCGAAAGAGTTACCCAATCACCTCCATTTTCATACACCGGAGTGGATTTTTTGGGTCCAATCACGACGAAATCAAGTTCTGGAGAGGACTGCAAACGATACGTCGCCCTGTTCACTTGCCTTGTGACAAGGCTCGTACATCTAGAAGCAGCAATGGATTTGTCAGCTAAGAACTTCATCTTTGCCCTCAAGAGATTCATCGCTCGAAGAGGAGTTCCCAGGAGGATAATTAGCGACAACGGAACAAATTTCCAACTCACGGAAAGTCTCTTGAGCCGCAACCAGGCCGTTGAAGATGTTTCGTTATCCTCATTTTTGGCGGATTATCGAATCCTTTGGACCTTTATACCTCCATCATCTCCATGGATGGGTGGTGTTTGGGAGAGAATGGTAGGAACCGTCAAACGATCGTTTCAAAAAAACCGTTGGACGACGAAAGCTTACCGATGAGTTACTTCATACAACACTGTGCGAAATAGAAAGTGTTGTTAACTCAAGGCCGTTAACAACAATTGGTGATCGAGATTGTCCCATTGAGACTCTTCGCCCTATTGACTTCGTTTATAAAGATGTACGCCATGGAACATCCCAGCTTACATTAAACGAAGACGACGAAGATCCTGACTTCCGACCATATCCTGAACTTTCGTCCCATAAAGTAGCTAAACAGGCTATATCGGAGACAGAGAAGATCACTAAAAAGTTTTGGTCGATCTGGAAAAACGAATATCTCATGGAGCTAAGGGATCGACACAAGATGGCAAGCAAGACTTCTAGGAAGTCCAACCAGTCTCCAACAATTGGAGACGTAGTGCTTCTAGACGACGACTCTCAACAACCAAGAGGTTCGTGGCCTATGGCAGTAATACTAGACCTGGTCACCAGCAGAGACAACGAAATTAGAAGTGCGATGCTACAAACCGCGTCAGGAAAGATCATCCAGAGGCCGATTAATCGTCTAATCCCGCTTGAAATTCAATCCAGCATGGAAACGCTGGATCAACCACCCGCTGATTCAAATAATGGCACTAGGAACGTTACGAGAATGCCAAAACCTGCCGAAAGCACGGTTCGGCGACAACCACCTCGAGTTGTTAAAAACGCTGTGTCTTACAGCGAGAACATCTCGAACGCAAGGAGCCAGGCTAACAATACTGACTATATGCAATCAACCGGCACGATGAAAAATGGAACGGAGCCGCGTTGACGCAATCTATAAGGACGACAGAAACTGTAGAACGTTTCATCATATTTGTGCTTTGTGTATCGCCTGCTGTCTTAATATGTTCATGTGCAGCTATTTGTTTATAATTGTTGTGAATACGCAACCCGATTGATAGTTGGATGTAACACTAACTAGTTAATAGATTTCTATTAGAGTCATTTGTGAGTAACATGTTTATCGCTACCGCTCATCGGGCCCCGCCCCAGTGTTGTGAATATACCCAACCAGGGTCTATATCTAGATATATTAATCTACTATTGTATTCTGACATATAGGACACCTCGCTCTGAATGATAAGACTTAAGACACTTAGGTAGGCAATATAAGATAAGAACCATTGAATATCATCCACAGGCATAACCTAGCAATACCGCAAGTAGGCACTCGTGAATGTAATCTCCCGTGGTGCTCGAGTGCGGCACCGTCTTTCAGGTTTACTCTGATGATACCGACTGGGCGGCCAGAATGTCGCCATATCGTGGCCACGCCCACTGAAATTGTGTATATATACGATGCACGTACCACTATTGTGGGTTCTACTATAAAATCGTGAGAATAAACCTTTGTTCCACTGAATAGTAAAGCCACCCATTGGTAATCCACCAAAGTTGAATTGCTGTGTCGTTGATGAATCCGGCCCAGGATAGGGCCGTTAATCTTATCGAAACCTGCACTTTGCGCAGAACGGACATTGGGATAGATAACGCACTAAAATCTGACGCCGACAGCCTTTTATCGCACTCACCAGACGCGTCCGAAAAGCTTCTGGAAGCAGCTCTGGACTTCATTCCTCCACGTAGTATCGATATCACACTTCGTCGTTTTCCGTGAACAAACTCGCTACTCCGCACAGGACTCGCTGGCTTTAGCAAGATGGTGATAGCCGCGATGAAAATGAATTAGCGCGCCTGTAAAACACAAAGGGCCCTAAGCAGAGCGAGGATGAGCAGAGCCGAGCCGACAGGGCTGGGAATCGGAGAGCGTGTAGCTAAGCCGGTGCGACGTGAGTCCGGAGAAATGCGCGCTCCAGCGCCGGCCGCCGTCGCCGATCGATCCCTCTGGGGCAGAGGCGTCGCCGTTCAGAAGAGCACTTCCGAAGACGTCCTGGAGTTCTCGGGATCCGAGGACTCGCGCTGGACCCCAGAATTCCTTGAGGAGGCCGCGAATCCAGTTGGGCTCGAGACCTCTGCCGGGCAGAAGCCGCCCTGGGCCCTCGCCGTGCCCGGCATGCGCACACCTTGGGCGACTCCCCAGCCACCCACACCGTCCGGAACCCCGCACTCGGCCCTCAGAAAGCCGCCGGACGAGCCGTCGCCCTCGACGGCCAAGCTCGGCGAGGGGCGAAGTAGTTTGGAGAGGACGGCGGCTCGCGGCGGGACCACCCGCCGCCGCTCGCCTTGACACCTTCACAGCTGCGCTGCTGATTCCACCGTTCGTCTGCCCGTTTTGGTTACTGCAGGGTCCTTAGGCGGATTTGCTTGAGGAGTGCCCTGAGGGACTTCTATACTAGCATTCCGGAGGTGTTGATGGTAGACTGCACTAGAGCCTTAGCTGCCTCGGCGAGATCCCCAAGCTAGGGTCCCGACTCAACTCTGGTCTACACGCCTTTCCTTCCGTTAGATTCCTCTTGTGTCTCCCCGAATAGCCTACACATCTTTTGTACCTCGTCATGTCATGCAAGCAGGATAACTTCAGTTTGTGATATGGAATGCCTACATTTCGCGTCGTTCCCTACACACTCGCTCAAGTGGATTTCTCGCTTCGAAATTTGACGAACGTATAGTGTTTCTAGGACCTTCTACATGACCAAGTCTAACGCGCTTCGAAAAATGGGTTTAATAGTAGCCGTGGATTCAAATTACGGCATTGGAAAGAACGGAACGCTTCCGTGGTCGCTGAAGAAGGACATGCAATTCTTTGTCGATCACACCATGAGGACAAAGGATCCAAATAAGGTTCAAGTTTATCCGACTCATTTGAAGTTATAGTCGTCCTGTAGGGTCTGGTTACGCTTTCAAGCTAGATACTCGGGAGATCGCTAATGTGCGGCCACAAAGAGAGCCATCTTGGCCAGGTTCCGGCCACAAACGCGGTAAACATGGGCAACTATACGACGTGTGGATTGGACGGAACGAGTGAATGCTGATGGCATCTGTCGGATGGGCTGTGCTCTCCACTCGCATCGTGGACCCCAGCGTTATTTGAATTCAACCGAGCGGTGTGTCTGATAGCCCGGCGCCCTTGTCCACAAGTTTTAAATCTTCTGGAGTAGCCAGGAACAGTGGAAAGCATGAAATCGATTACGGGTGTCGGCTCTCCTCAACTATATGCCAAGTGGACGCTTGACATCTCACACGAAAAAACTTTAGTTATGTGTATCGGAAGCTCCCAGCCAAGAGATTTTTCGTTTTTCTTGTGAAATAAAATTTTAAGAAACACAAGATTTGTGCGAGACCTGGGCATCAAATCCTCCGATTCACTTTCTTTCGAAGACTATATCGCTGAAACAATAACAACGGCATATCGAAGGTCCAACTTCATTTTACGAGTTTTTCAAGCTCACAGCATGTTCACACTTTTCAAGCGTCTTTCCACGTATGTAAGGCCACTTTTGGAATATTGTACACCACTATGGTCGGTTACTAAGATCGCCTACAATGAAGAAATCGAAAAAGTGCAAAAAAGTTCACGAGCGCAATTTTCTCAAGAGACGGTTTGTATCATGTTAGCTATAAGGAAAGACTTGCAACGCTTGGTGAAAACTCACTTAAGCTGCGAAGAATTTTGTATGATCAAAATCTCGTATTGAAGACTCTCTGACTGTTTTGATATTGATAAAAGAGAAATATTCAATTTCTTAGATTTTGCTGAAAGAACAAGAGGTCATCCATTTCGCATATTCATAGGAAGAGTTGGCTCCCAACAGTTCCTCGGCTCTCTTCTAGTAAGAGCTACAAAAACATGGAATAGCTTACCTGCTGCAATAGTTTCTTCGTCAACTCCAGCTAACTTCAATCATAAACTTGAAGCACATCTCAAGCAAAGCGGTTATTTCTAACATTTCTTTTCTCTAAATCCTAGATAGCAATTCAATGAAAGCGAATCATTTTCGATATCTTGGAAGTTGTTTCTCTTACAAAAACATTTTATTTATACGAGACTGTAATTAACTTCTTCATAAATTAATAATGTGCTCGCTTCGGCTGAATGAAAATTTGTATTTGTAAAATAAATAGTGGCCTTCGTCAAGTGTAAAACGGCAATCAAAATGTTTCACGAATCTTTTTCTGCACGTGTTCTTGGAAATTGTGGTAAAACCTCCTGCATAGTTTCTCAATTCTTTGTCGAGGACGTTCAAGTACAGGTCAAAAAATTTTGGGAAATTAACTAAAAATTAGTTTTAAAAAGAGCGATATTTTGATAGTCTCTTTTTTCAGTGAGTCAACTGATGAGTTCCTTTGGAAAAAAAAATCATTCTTCGCGTGTTACACATTTTGAATCTCTTTTGTCACAACAATTGCTCTTCACTTTTGCTGATCTTTGAAGAGCCATCTTTTGCAGTGTTGTTTTGTGTCCAACTATTTTGTACCACTTTTGGTTCAATAAGTGTTGCATGTCCTTGTTCTATGTTCTATAAGTGGTTTGAGTAGGCAACAAATGTTAACGTTAATCTCCAGTGGGTTAGAACGGTAGGAGAAGGTGTAACGACTTATGAGGCGGATATGTATTCAAGGGCTGTCGATGCGCAAGGGCAAGAGAAGCGGTCCCACATGGCGCCGCCTCTTACTTTCGTTCGGGTTCCGGGTCATCCAAGCCTACCTTTTCAGGGTCGGCGCGAGCGGGTGCGCTATGAGTTGAGCATTAATTGAAAGTTGCTGACTTGTTTGATCACCGGTCACACTGAATAATTGCATGAACGAGTTTCCCGGTCAATCTGTCCCACGATTTCCTGAAGCTCTGGAGTGCTTAATGTAGCCGTAGCAGCGGTCAATTATCGTCGACGCTTTTTATCACTCATTTCACAAACTGTAGTGGTCACCAAAGGCTGATTTACACCGACTTCTATCCTTTGTGTTACAAAAGCGTGAGAGCTTTTTCCTCTTGAGTCGGGAAATGGATGTATGATCTCTCATCAAAACAGCAAGTTCAACGAAAACAATAGTAAAAGGCCACTTACTCCAAAAAAAAGGAAGGGAAAACGTATCATGTGTTCATGGTATTATGACAAATTGTCCACAATTTTAAAGTATAAATAAATAAAAGGTTAATGTTCTTTTCTTAGGTGAATGCAGTGGTTATGGGTCGAAAATGTTGGGAGAGCATCCCAGTGAAATTTCGGCCGCTGAAGAAGCGTCTTAATGTTGTGATCAGTCGAACTCTCCCGAAGCATCGTGACGATAACCTCATCATAAGGTGGGTTTTAGCTGTTATAATTGGTTGATCTGACGACAGTTTGGCGCAGTGCGAGATGGAGAACGCATGCCGTAGGAGAATGAGAAATTCGGAACAGCTCGTGTCGTGTTGTCTGATTGAAATCGTGGATGCAGTGCAGCGTGGCTGCAGATTTTTGTCCTTGAGTAGAATAGGTTCTCAAGAGACATCGAAGCCTAAGCTGTTATCGGTATTGCCCAATTTCCTTAATCATGGTACGGTGTAGCGTCTTCGTTACAAATATAAATGTTATAATCGCTCTAGGTCCAAACAAATGTGTAAAAAACCTTAAAAATATACTTGTGGTAGTAGAATTATTTACACACAGTCGCGCTCCAATCCTTACCCTATCAGATTGACGTCTGGGTTGTGCTTTGATGCGGCCTAGCTTCGACGAAGTTGCGTCGCGGCGCAGTTTCGCTGACCTGATCTGTTCCGTAAATCGCTCAAGTATGGACTTGCTGGTTCCTTATTAAGCAGTAGAAGCAGGACATGGATTCTTTAGGTAGGGCTGTTAGTAGAAATGAC
>OX377205.1:61005290-61025618 GCA_947396885.1 Heligmosomoides polygyrus polygyrus | reverse complement strand
GTTCTTCGGTGAAATGGTGCGCGTCTTTGGGCCATTGCCTGAGCCCAACGACAGGAGAATTTCACATAGCACGGACTGTGTGGGGTGGCAACAGGGCCAGACTCTATATCGTGTTCAGCTGTTGCTGGAAAGTTTTCTGTTCACTGCCCCTGCTATCCTAGGTGCGCTGGAAGATAGATCTCAATGCAAAATCTTCAAGGTGGGATAGTGTGGCATTGCCAGAAGTATTGTAATGGTATTAGAGGACTGAAGAAAGTCGTCTGTTGATAATGCGACACGCTTATCAACGCGTTGCGTTCCGTTTGCAGGTGCTAGCACCGCTTTCTTTTTAAAGCTTCTTCAGCGAAAATTCTTGCCCTAGTCACTCACTTCCATCATTTTCATTATCGTCCCATCCACTGTCGCTATTTGCTTCTGTCATTTAGGAATATCTGGCCTTTTCTTGTATACATAAATTATCATCCTACTGTTCGGCTTCTAGCAAAGTTGTAAAAAACAGGCTTTGAGCAGCGGTTAGAAGCCTTTAATCCTTCATTGTATCAAACTCCTTTATGTATGATAAGTATCTCAGATCTTTTCAGTGACGACTTTGACGAAATCGTGACCGAATTGATATGTGGTTCACTGTCGGAGAAGGTCGAAAATGTATGGAACATTGGAGGAGCTGAAATCTACAAGATAGGATTGGAAAAAGGCTTTGTCAATCAGATACTCATCACTAAAATCCGGCAAGAGTTAGTTTCCTTTACCTTTTGTTACAATTCGCGTGTGTAAAGGTACATACTAACACGCAGTGCTGCAAAGGGAGTACCGGATAAATGACGTACACGACTAGTGTTTTTTTTTTGCGCGCGCCAGTTGTTTTCTATCCAGAATATTGTGGGGAATATTTCAATGCGTATCTGGCCCAAATATGTAAAGGACAGGTGGTTGAGATGCAAGTGCTTTATCAATCCTGGACATTGATATATTATATGTCAATATCAGTGTCTAGGTTTGATTGTCCAGGATATCTTGTATATCAGTGCTATACATGCATGATGCTAATTTAACGTCTTCAGATGGATCGATGTGTGGGTTAGCCCGTGAGACACCAGCCAACTTCGCTGCGCTAGTCGGTCGTCTAGCCAGAAGAATAGCGCCTCTTGAGGTAGTAACTCATTCCTTGGGTGCGGATAAGCAGCGTGCCGGTATTTCCGCACCGGTTCCTATCGCTTCGCTCGAATTCCATTCCGCATCCCTGTCGAGCAACTCATCGTTCCGAGATCGTTAAATTTGTAGTGGATTCTTTCGGAACATAATTCGGTGGTCTCCTCTAAGGCTGTTATATGTGCTGAAGTGGCCTTAACTATACCTCGCGGAGTGAAACACGTAGCGGATCCTGACCAAGTTAACTAACTAGCCTTATTCTAACAGTGGAAGAATGTATAACATGAGACGCAGCCTCGGAGGCTGATTCTAAACATACCTCCGCAAGGAGCAATCGAAGCACTCCATGTGAAACAGCGACGAACAGCTTCACCAGGAACGAGATTCGATTCATTTCCACAACTGTACTCTCACTAATTTAGAGGTCGAAAAAATTTCACCCAGTTTCGTCTCATAAGTAAGTTTTCACATAAGTAGTTATTTGAGGTGGTGGTCACAAATAAGACATTCGTTTTTGAAATCTCGGTGGATTACGGTATGTTACGTCAGGTGTGGGTTTGTAAGTGTGGCGGGGTTCGGATCAGCAACTTCGCTTAAGTTTCCTCCATGGGTATTATTTGGGGTGCTGATCAAAATATTATATCCGTCTTAAAAGTCTCGGCAGATTTTGGTATGGGGAAGTAAAAGTAGCAGATGGGGATGATCGATTTCACTCGACACTCGTCTTAAGCGGATATTTAAGGCGCTGATCACCAGACCTATTCTGTCCAAGTGCCCAGGGTCCATGAACACCGGCCACGCGTTTTTTGTGGCGAGGTACGGCAGCTATTTCCCATAGCTGCCGTACCTCGTCACAAAAATACCAAAAACAGATGTCATACTATTGATCAGCGCCTCAGAAATATCTTACCCGGTTGAAGTTTGGGCGAATTCGATGAACCTGGCTAGCAACTCTTATTCGCTCATGCCTCTCGTGATGTATCAGTCAAAGTCGTATTCGGGACCAGCACCTCAATTACGTCCTCAGCAAAAACTTCGATCTATTACTGGAAGCAAAAAGGTACAAAGGTAGTGCTAGTGAATGAGGTACCTTCCTAGCACAGATTTTCGTTGCGATTTAACATGGCTAGCTTCGATTGAATCATCACAGCATGGAATTGAATCACCATGACCTAGTCCCCAAGTACATCCTTCCCTATCCACTACGCCGCTACTGATCAGCAGCCAACGGCGTTTGCCGTTTATTTTAGCACTGCACCAACGTGAGAATGGTTCATTGCTCTGCTAACAGATGGCCGGTGCAAAGCTGGGCCACCTATTTAGAATCAGTCATCGTAGCTGCACCCCAGATATCCATCTGTAACAAAGCAAATGTAAGAACCTACCAAATATTCAAGGGACTTAGCACTACAAATAAGTTTGTTTTAATGAGAGCATATAAAACATATGTCAGGCCTATTGTAGAGTGTGGAACAACAGTGTTTTCCCCTCACAAGAGGAAAGATCGGTTGTTGATTGAACGAGTGCAAAATAACTTTACAAGGAAGGTTATTTTACGATACAACGGTTTCTTCTATACTGGCATTCCAAGATCAACTATTAGAAACAAGTTTCTTGAGATCTCTATTCTGTCTTCAAGGAGACAGGTAAATGACGTCTGTTGCGTATTTAAAATGATAGCCGGAATAAGTACTTTGAACTCTCCAAGTTTTACAAACCCAGAATGTCTAGAACAAGAGGAACTCTGCTGAAAATCTGGTTCCCTCGACCAAAATCCAAGCTAAGGACTCAGTTCTTTACGGTTAGGGCAGGTTCCAAATATCTAAGTTTACATAATGAAATAACTCCTTCACGAGAAAATTATAAACGTTTCAAAAGACTAGCGGAGAAGGCGTTACTTAGGCACTAGGGAGACAAGACATTTAAACAACCATTTCCTATTTTTTCTGTTTTACACTGTCATGTTATACCATGTTCTGATGTAAATGAGCTGTTCTCATTTAATGTGTTAACAATATGCTGTTTTGCGGCTATCTTAAATGGCCGTAATAAATTATTGTTATTATCTCATCACAAAGTGCCACTGCGACCTTCCCTTGCAAGTTTATGGGGTATTTAGCGGGCTGGTCCGCTCTGAGATTGCACATGGTCGTGGAACACACACACACACACACACACACACACACACACACACACACACACACACACACACACACACACACACACACACACACACACACACACACACACACCACACACACTACACACACACACTCACACACACACACACACACACACACACACACACAAGGATCTTCTGACGCGGAGGAGAGCATAGCAGTAGGCAACGGAAGGAACTCCGGGTGTGGCTGATCTAACTTGCCCGTTTTAGGATACCTGACGGTGTGCATCGGGCACCAGTCCGCTTTGTACCGTCTATCGATACTTCTTTCCAGCTTCGACACTGATGTGTTTCTCAAAGGTGTTGACTGGGGTCACTACCGAGAAGACGAGTCGGCCCGATCAGATCTCATGGTCGAAAATGGCATCGAGTTTTCCTTTCATTGTTACCGCTATTTTGACTGAGAACAAGCCACGTGTCTTCTTTTGCGCTGTATTTTACACCTCACTTTCTCGCCTTGTGTTGTTGCTCTTCAGCGTCCCAGTTTGATACGATGCCATTGTTCGGGTTTGGTGTGATCTCTAAGCGTACTCATTCTTTCACTTTTATAAAATAAATTATTTTCCCAATCTCTCCGTTTTCTATGTGTGGTTGAGTTCCACAGGCTACTTTTTATCTGCTTCGCTTTATCTTAATTCAAATGGTGATGCAAATTTTGTGATCGCTCAGATGCCCAATAATCGCCGCAAGAAGAGCGGCGGCGGCGGAACCCGTTGGGACTCTTCCACCCAGAAGGAGAGTACCGGGTCTGCCAACATAACCGATTCCGCTCCCATTTCTGCTCCTGCTGTTGATGATCGAGCGTCTGTGAACGGAATCGTGAGCGACGATTCTCAGCCTCCAGTGAATGGATGCGGCGCTCGTATCTCCGTTCAGAATGGAAGTCTGGTAAGCGTTCATTGCTTACTGGTACTGTGGTTTTCGCGTTTTATGAAAAAGTTAATCTAACTTCCCAACAAAGTGACGGATGTTGCTAAGAATGTTTCTGCGCAGTAGGCTTGCTATTATGGAGTAGTGCGTACTGATTTCCTCTGATGGTAGTAACCTCGAGGTATGGGGTTGGTACCAGGCTTCTCTGTTGACTGCCGTTACATGGTAAATACACAGCGTTCTTGCTGATACAGTATAGGTTGTGTTACATCTTCAAAGAAATGTGAATTGTTCAGCGGTAGAATTTGCCAGTAATCGATTTTGAGTCTAGCTCCCACTACACCAATTCCACTGTTATTGCCTGAAGTATTTGAACACGTAATTTGGCCTTTTTATATGGATCACGCCAGGCAACCCACAGATCAGTGTTTCCTCCCGCTCAGAGAAGTCTAACATCAACTAATCACTTCAATGAGATGGAAGTCTTGGTTGAGAGGCGTCGACAATATGAAGATAATAGTGCGTGATGGTAGCCAGTCGCAGAACACCTGTTGTCGCTCGGATTTCCAGCCCAGGCCAAATAAGCTGTCCATCTCTTCGGGGTCGTGACTTTTATCGGACTCGAAAGGAAGGATAAAACACTGACTTGCCCCTCGGCTGGCCATCGCAAGTGATTACATAGGCGAAATGCCCACTCAGATTGCCTCCATGACGCCCCTTTGGATTACAATGCGTAGAAAATCCCAAAAGACCCCCTATTTTATTTTTTAATATGATCGGGGAGGTTTAGAAACAGATTAACGTCACCCAAACAGAGCTTGCTGGGGAAACAGCCGAGAAGATCACATGTCTAGAGGTTACCAAGACGCTCGCTACATTATGATTAAAATACAGTAATTAAAAGTACATAATACTTTTACCTCTATAATTAAAACTACAAATATAGGGATGGTTTCTGATGCACTTCTGTTTTCGTGTTTCTTATTTCGTTTTCCGGTTGAACTCTTCCGTTAAATTTCCTTTTTGCCCTTCTTTTTTCGCCTTTTGCAGCAACAGAAGATTCCTAACTTCTGTTCTTTTAATCGACCAGGATCTGTCACGCGATCGATTGCTCGCTTCCGGGATAGCTCGCTCGCTCTTGGCTTCTGCTTCAGTTGCATAGTGCAGTACGAACGTTGTTTAGAAAACAGTAACTAATGGCGACTGGTGCAAGGAGGTGTCGGAGTAGGAAAAACTTGATATGAGAGGGGACCCGAACATGGGAACAGTCTGGGCAGTGATAACGCTAAAAAAATAATGGTGATGTTTTGATTGTGCCCAATCCTTGAGGCAAAGGGGCAAGAGGTACTACGTTTCTTATGTTTAACAACGGTCAGCGGGCTCGAGCTCACCACGCAAGCGCGACAGGCCAGCAGTGTGGCAGGGGTGGCGCAGTGCTTGAGGTGCTGTTTCATGAGCGTGGCGTCGAAGGTTTGATTACCGTACCACATCACCATTTCGCCCTTCGACCCTACTATCGAGTTCCGTAGAGAGACGGAATCTGCATGTCTCTCCTCAGTTTGTTAGAGTACGTGTTTTTGCTACTTTTTCTTGTGGACATTTCGTGCTTTATTACCAATGTCTCAAGTGTGTAAAACATCATTATGCGATGTCATGTAGTGGAGGGACTTACTAGCGTCGACCTTTATCCTTTTCAAGTATAAATCTCCTCGATTACTATAAATAATGGATCGGTGCAGCTTTTTATGCAGATTTTGATCTATTCCAAATGTTGCTATGAATTTCACACAGAGGGCCAGCGATGGACGACTTAGCGGCTTTGGAAGCGTATTAACAGCAACAGTGCTGTGGTCTCGGTTCATCCACAATTTTAGACAGACTGTTTAGAGGCTTCACTATTGCCGACAGAGCTTGACATCTCATCGAAATACGCTGCCGAATTTGTGAATCTAGTTACATTAGGGTGCACCAAATCATTTCGTGACACTTCATCTGCTACGTGTTTATCAGGGATGTGCGGAATTTCCGTTTCCCCGTTCCGAATTCCGGTTTCCTGCCGTTTTCAGCTCTTCCGTTCCGTTCCGTGTTCCGCCTGTTTTTTGACCGGAGGGCGGAAACGGAAATGGGCACTGTTCAACACTAGTTTTTTATTGAACACAATAAATTAAAAAAGAGCTTATAAATTAAAAAGATGAAAAATCAATTAAAAGAGTTCTCCTTCGTATAATTGTTAGAGAAATCTGTTCAACAACTCCAGTATTAATGTTCTTGAAGTTAGGCTATCAAAAAAAGCACTTAAAATGGCAACGGCTGAGTACAGGGCAAAACTAATGTGCCAGCAAAGGCATTGTATGTTAGGAAAATGACCTCAACATTTGAATGATTACACAATTCTTTTCTCACTAGTTACAAATAGCTACAAAAACTTAGTAAGCATATAGCGCAGCATCATGAAGCAAAGGGTTCAGTGGAGGTTGTGTCATGCGCTTGTTTGCTCCAAGATTACACCAGTATTCCTGATGAAAGGTGAAAATTCAATTTTGGAGGTTCTCCATCTTAAATCCCAAAATGAATTCTGAGTACTACTTTTGGTGATTACAATGTAACTGCTAATGTTGAGTATGCAGAATCTGTGCAGTCACCACGTCGTTCGTGATGCGACAGGTTTCTAAAAATGAGAGGAATCTCTTTCCAGGTCGCAAAATGATTTATTTGGCTGCTCTAGTTTTATACTTCATTTACAGGAACTAGATATGGAAACAGCGGTGAGACTGCATGCTGAAATAGTGAGGAATAGTGGGATAAGACCCTGAATTTGTTTTGTTTACTGCTCTAGTCATAGCTAAAATGTTATTGTAACAATATTATAAATTCATGCTTCGCTATTTTATGTTATGACGAGGATGAGCATTAATTTGTTGAAGATTTCGCTGATCGCAAAGTTCTGAGCAAGAAAAAGTGCAATGGAAGCCGCTTCTGACGCCGTTTCAGATGCACTTGAGAAAAAATAGCGAAAATGGGTCATCTCCGTTTCCGCGTTTCGTATTCCGGTTCCCGACTATTTTTGAGCGTTTCCGTCCCGTCTTTGCCTTCCGCTTTTTCCAGAAAAATTTCCGCACATCCCTGGTGTTCATGCAAGACGTGACTATATGAGACCTGTCTATAGGAACCGTTGGTTCAGGTCGAATTCGTGCTGTTTTCATCTAAAAAGCCCTTCAAACCTATGGGCTATGTTGCAATAAGCACAGCTAGCAAGAGCGCGCTTTTAAGAGCACCATGAATTGGAGTTTAGGTTCTGCACTTCTCTGACCAGCTGATCCCCTCTCTGGCTTTTCTTGATAATTGTTATCAGGCGCTCAGAAATTGAGAGGTTTTAAAAATATGTCTTCAATGACACCATCAAGTGGATTTACCGGCAGCATGACATTTTAAGTGTCTTTAAGGTGTTCGTTGCATGTAGGCTGCAGTACGCATTCCAAAAGGATTGATAAACACATTTATATTGTGTTAGTGCTGAGTGATGTCCATTTTTGGCATCACCGTTAAGTTATGAAGTTTGCGATTGACTCATTTGTAGGCTGCAAGCTCACAGACCGAGAGCAGCGACATTGAGTCGCTCTCATCCGAGTCCTCGAGACGCAACACCATGTCCTCCTCCGGTGGTGACAGGGACACGGCGCCGAGTCGACGCAAGACTCAGACCGTCGAGAGGGAGCCAGTGAGGGACATCTCGCAGCCATTTTCCCTCACTTCTCAAATCGATTACGGCAGGTAAACTGCCAGGACCATTCCCTTCAGCAGTTCCTCCTTCATGTTGATGCCTCACGAAACGTTTCAGCGATGATTGTGCACCGCGGACACCAGAGGACACATATCCGTGCTGTTCCTCATCGGAGGCGATAGGCGGTGGCGCTTCAGAGGGATACACCTCCGTCAGCGGCGCGGCATCACAGACAGAGTCATCCAGTGGGAATGGCGACGGGTTGCTCAGCGTGTTGTCCGTGAGTACTTGCTTTACAGGGGTGATCTATACCGCTCTAATATGGGGCGATCCTCTTCAGATGTCGTCCTGGGATCGGGTCGACACCATATGTGAATTGGTCTCGTTCCTAAACGTGTACGAACTACGCTTACTCGGCGCGTGTGTCGAGGGAGCAGCCCGACCAGCGTCGTCTACGCCAACGATGCGGCAGCACGAAACCCGATCGAATTGTCCTCAGTTCATCAGCACCATGTCGACGGAGATGTAGGTGTCTTCCCCTTCTTGCGAACTTCCCTAACGGCGAGTGTTCCAGGAGCCAGATACCCTATGCGCTGAAGGTAGAGGCTGCTTATAACGTCGTGTGTTTGCTAAACTCGACCAATCGGCAAGGTGCCCACGCTCTGATTCGCTTGGTGGATCATCTAATGGCGATGCGAGACGTAGAGCTGGAGCTGCTGACGTCTGATGAGTCTCGAAAAGAGGTGCTGATCAATCTCGGCAAGCTCGGTAATTATTACAATCTCTTATTTCTCGTCTTTTCCGTGAGGAACCTATTTTGAATGTGGTAACTATAGAGCAGGTGATCCATAGCGGTTTTCGTAAGTCCTATAATGTTAATCCTGCGTTCCTATAATGTGGAATATTACGCTTAACTCGTTTGCAGCTTGCGTAGATAGTTAAGAGATTCACAACTTTAGCAAGCATGTCCCGCTCCTATTTTTGAATAAAAATCCTACCGCGTCTAACCATTTAATGTACCTTTCAAAACAATGTTGAGCAGAATATTGTATCCACAATTTAAAGTCTACGTTTTCTTGGAGTGTCCACAACAACTGCTCCTCACTATATATTGCCTTTTAATAGCTACTAGGGGGTCTGATTGACATTGCATAAATCTCCGGACCAATAGAATTGTATCCCTTGATTTTTACTGTCCATAGTTGGGAATTGTCTTGCCAGACATGGTGTAGCTCAGTTTCTGTGAAACGTACGGTAAGGTGTTAGAATATCTAGTGAAAGAGTACGCAAATAGTGAATCCAATTAATCCCTGGTTGGACGAATGTTAGCGGCGCTGTACCAGATACATTTTTTTGGTTTAAAGATTACGCTGAATTGATGTTCCAAGAATTTAGTTCCGCCGAAAATAAGAGCTACTATTCCAAGTATTGTGTAGTATTTGGGGATAAAAGAGCAAAAAATGTTAGGGAAATGGAGAGCACTTTAGAAGAGAAGGTAACAGTGTTCAACACATCACGAAGCGATTGTTGCGTAGAGCAAAAACGATGTTATACTACTGGAAACCTGGAAAGACGTGAAAACCCGTGACTAGTTGCACTATTCAACACTTTTTCTTCAGTATCTGCGTCGATCCACCACCCGGCATTCTCTGTTGATCAGCGTATTCGTATGGTTCATGCTCGAGACGATATCAGACGCAAGCTGGAGCAGATTGCGATACGGCTCAATCCTCCATCCGTTCCGTCGTTGGCGTCGAACGACCCGAAGTCTGCGTCAGCTGCATGTAGAGTGTCGCCACTCTCCGGAGGGTTCGCGTTCGTTCGTCGGTTTCACGCTACACAGCCCGATGTCAATGATCCGGATAACTTTCTTGTGGAAGTGGGTGGAAATCTACCGATTCATTAGTCCAAGCAAACCACATCAAAGGGCCGGTGCAGTAACAAGAGCTCCGAGAAGGACATACGGTATATGTCGCGTAGGTGAGCAGCATTGGTAGGTGGGAACGCTTAAACCAATCAGACCGCATGGAATTGCTATGCCATTCAGAGAGCATGTAGAGTTGGTACCCTGATCGGCTGGCGTGTGTTCGGCCTGCACTCTGTTTGGATACAATTGGCTGGCGCGCTCCTACCTACCAATGCTGCCCACCTACGCGACATGTACCGGACATACCCCTTCCTTCCTCTTGTTTCTGCATTGAGACGAATAGCGCTGTCCGAAGGCACTATTTTATATATATTTATTACATGGAAGTCCATGTTAGATAACATGTTCTGTACCTGCAATGAACAAAAAAAAACCAGACATGTGAAGAAATACTAAGAGAGGAACGTAACATTAAGAACTTATAAAACAATAAAAAAAAGAATCCAATAAAACAACCTCCAAGCTTAACATTACGGATCCAGGTGTTTCACAATAATGTTTTTGAGGGAGTATAAAGAATGTGGAAGCGGATGGTTTTTACTAATTTTGATGTAAGCGGAAGTTGCCCTATTGACGAAAAAATGAACCCTACAACTGAGCCTGGCTTTTGGCACGCACAACACAACATTTTGCAGATGATTTGGAGCGATGGCGAACGAACGTTTGTGGGACGTACGCGAAGTGATATCAATACGTTGCATCATCGGCTTCTGGATTTGTTCGGCGAGGAACGACGGGAGATGAAGCAGTCCATGGACACCGAAACCGAGCAGCCAGAATCGTCCTCATCTTCCCGCACTCCTTCCCCCACAGCCACCGACTCCAATGCTACCCCCACTCCAGCTGTCGGTACGTTGATGCTGTGTCGCATGGCACGTTCGTTCGGTTTTTGTGAAAATTGTGGTTTCACGCTGATCTCTCTTGAAGCCTGCTTTTATAACTAGCATCTCCGGTATCGTAACTAATGTTGGGAATGTTTTTCTGAGTTTTTGGTCTTTTGTTAGCAAACTATCAGCGTTCATGATCCGAGCAGATGAAGTTTCACTTCGGTTTCCCATTTGGCACTTTTGGAAGAATAGCTTCACCTTCGGAAGGATGCTTAACTGCGAGCTAAACTCTTGCACTAGATTGGACTGGTGGTGTAGTGGCTTAACATCCCGCACGGAAAGCAGGGCGTTCTGGTTCAAATCACGCCTGAAGTCAAGAACTCTGATCGCAATTAAACATCTTCCCAGCAATACATAATCAGCGCTATAATACAGCGCGTTTCAAAAGTATGTAGCCACCTTGAAATTGATAATTTCGGTTTTGCGTTCGTTTCTACGAACTGGCGTTAGCCGCATTGGATTCTCCGTAGACGAGATTGCTCTTTCCAGAAAAAGGCTTGATCTCCAGCAAAAACTAGGCGTTTCTGATTTTTGTTTGCTTCAAAAGTATGTAGCCACTCCAGGACATCGGGCATTTCTACACTCCTATTTAAACTTTGCGCGCTTTTTGGCGGAAAGTTGTTGTCATAAATAGCCAGCTTGACCTGTTCTTCAAGAATAACCACTATGCCAGTCCGTGGACGTGTCCTGACTATCGAGGAACAAGCTGAGATCCGAGCGCTCAAGGATGCTGGCTTGACAAACCGCGCCATTGCTCGTCAGCTCGGACGTTCGCGAGATGTGTCGACCACTTCCTTCGAAATCCCAATGGTTAGCGGTCTGCACCTGTACCGGGTAGTCCGCGTGTGATTTCGAGCCAGAATCGTCGACGAATCAGCCGCATGGTATCGAACTCCACATGGAGCGTCAACCAAGTTCGCGCTGAGACGGGTCTATCTGCATCGAGAACAACGATATGGCGTTGTATTCGATCGAACGAACACATCTGCAGACAGACCATGCAGAAAGCACCTCATCTCACGAACTTCCACAAGCAGGCGCGGCAGGAGTTTGCCCGCAAAAACATGGCGACGCGATGGGAAAGGGTAGGAACTTTCTGGTTTGATCGGCGTCATGAATTTCGCACGCTTATTGGTTCAGGTCATCTTCACCGACAAGAAAAAAATTTAATCTGGATGGTCCCGATGGCTACCGGTATTACTGGAGAGATCTACGACAGCCTCGCATCACCTTCATCCGACGGAACTTCTCTGATGTCATTGGCAGGCTTCTGCAGCAGCTGGAAGCTGAAGCTCAGATTCCTATGTCGAATGGACAGTCCAGAGTATCAAGCCGTACTGGAGTCCAGCAGTTCATGTGTCCAAATCGACTACAGACTGACTCCAACGTAATCGAATCCGAGTAACGGAATGGCCAGCTTGCTCACCTGACTGCAGCCCAATGGAGAACATGTGGGGTATCTTGGTCCGGCAGGTCTACTTGAATAACAGGCAACAATGTTGGAGATCTGAAAACCTCTATTTTGACTGCCTGGGACAGCATCGGTGACGAAGTGATCCAGAAACTGATCCAGAAGCAAAAAGTAGTATAGGTATTTCCGACTACGAGGAATTGAATGCGACAAACGCACACAAACAATAGACTTTTCCATTGACGGAAACTTCGTCACGGAACCAAATCTGCCCGTTTTATTCATTTGTGAAGAACGACATTCTAATCAGAAGCCTCCACAGGATTTGGTCGGAGTTCAACCCCGGCAGCCGGCTGTCGGGGGTCGAAATTCGAACAAATTCTGTGGAGGCATAGGCACATCTGATATATATAGATAAAAATATACTTCTGAATATTGATAAACACGTCGTTAGAACAAATGGCTCTTCAATGCTTAAATCGGTAATTGCGTGGATGCTCAACTTAGATAGGATATGTTCCGTTTGTGAATTAAGAGCGCTCCCACCGCGAAACGGAATAGTGCGCGTTCGACTCCTGTCTGAGAGAAAAGGGAGAAGAGGTTCGTCTTCCTCACTTCCCGTTTCGTCTGAGAGCTTCTATGGGAGCATATAAAGATGCTGCTGCGGAGAACAGTGCAGTGTGCGAGGTCTGGCTCGACATCATGAGAAGTGATCTCGACAACTAAGGGTACCGTTTATATCGTGCTTATTAGCAGGAACGTCAGCACTGCGGATATTGCCATACTTCTCCATGGACTGTTCACCCGCTGCCGTCATCCAGTACATCAACGCCCTGTCGGACTTGCCAGCGCGAATGATGCTGAGCTCGGTGATCTACGAGCAGTTTTTTGCGTCCAGGTTAAGCTCTGAGGAGATCGAGGTGATGATTTCCACAGCTAACTAACTACCACTGTAGTCCCCTAAATGGCGCTTTGTTAAGGTAACGGAGCGTCCTTTGCGGACGGCCTCTCCACCAGCTCAGCGCTTCGCTCATCCGGCCTCTGCTCCGCCGACATTTCCCGTAGCATCAGCTGCGTTGTCGTACACCTCCCGCGGAATGGGAATTCAGGTAAACACTTGACCGGTCTCACTTGTCAATGGCGAGCGCTATTTTCCATCGTTTTGCCTGCTTGGAAATTCATCACGTGCTGGGGTTGCCTTGCCCCGGACAACTTGCATGACCTGCACTTGGAGACTTAATGTGAGACGTGTTCGTAAAACCACTAATTCGTTTCGGTGGCGGCTTTCATCCCAGTTGAATTCGAAGGTTCACTTCCAACGAACAGTACGTGCTTGCATCTTGCTCACACTACTGCCCCATTGCAGGATCCTAATTTGGAACAAAACGACGATGTTCAGCCCCAGGAAAGGGTTCCGCAAACTCAGGTATACATCGATCGAGTCCCTCATTGAGCTTTGTTGCACAACACCTAGAGCCAGAGACCCTTAGGCGATGGCCTTGTTCTTGTAGTCTCATGGGTAGCTAGCTCCCTCCCAGCAGCTGGGCCACAGAACTGCTGCTCTGTAGGTCTCGCAGTAGTCTGCAGGCGAAGGTCATCTAGCTGGCTGCTCATGATGCTAGGATGAGGCTGATTTGTAGTTTGTGGTATGTCTGCATGGCTTCATTTCTCGTTTAGAGAGTATGTGTTTTAGCGCTTTGCTCTGTGCGCGTGGTTGCAGAGCTCAGACTGCTTCCACTTTCCTTTTTGTCAGTTCTTCTCAACGTTCTCGCCTAGGTTAAGCGTGCGGAAGTTGGCCTCTAATCAGTGTGAGCTTGATCTGCCACTACGTTGTTCAGCGATATTCACTATGACAGCGATACGTTCAAGATTACCGAATGCTGCACTCCCCACACTTTGTTTCGCAGTCTGCCTAATGCGGTCATTGCAGGTCCAGTTTCCGTCGTGCAGTAATTGCGCAGGACCACATGCCTTTGTTCAATGTCCGAAGGAACCTCCTCTGCAAAAAGACGGTGAGCTCTTGTGAGATGAGAAAGGAGCCGTAGGTATGTGCGGAACCTTCACAAGTGGAGAAAGGGAGCTTCTTACCAGTTGGGCTGAGTTGCACTGGTCCCAACGCAGACATCATCGTTTTCTCCCCAGCAGCGGTAGCTCATCGGCTTGGGAAGACAGTAGAAGGAGGATTCCATCAAACATCAGAACAAGGATACCAGAGAAGTTTCAGAGCTAATTTTGTTCTAGTGTCCATCCTCAGACCCTGATGGCTTCTACTTCTCGTTTGGGGCATTGAAGTGTTCCATAATATGCCTATGAGCGCAGTGCGTTGAAGCAGCTCTTGCTGCGCATTCTAGACCTCCTTGATCTCACGGAAGAGGGAAGTTTGAAATCGAAGGGAAGGGTACGGATGCTTTTAGGTGGGCTTTGAGGGTCTATGTTTCAAATCTAGGAGCCCCGCTTGAAAGATTCAGCTCAGCCCAACGTTTTAGGCACCTTTCGACTGGATTTTGGAGGAGGAACCCACGACAGCACGTGCCCGAATTGCTCAACACTAGCGATGGCCGCAGCAGCAATGGGTCCACGCCCGACGGGGGTCGAGCATTTCCCGAACCTGCCACCCGGTCTGATGCCTCCACCGGCGATGATGCCTCTGGTGCCAGGAATGCCCATCTTGCCGCGGCACTTCTCGCCGTACGTCTTCCGCCAGACGCCTCCTCCAACCTCCCAATCGCATCCGCACTTATGACGTCGTCCCGGCAGCTGACTGGCAAGAGCTGTCGTCGTCGACGTCCCTCGACGGCGCAGCACTACCCTGTCGGTCTGCTGAACTGAAGGTATCCTTGGCTTCTGACGGCTCATCGCGGCATTAACTAGAAGTGGTGAAACAGATCTTGAAATATGAGTAGGTAACAAATTAATTTGCACTTGATAGGTTGGTAATTTGTGAGCACCGGTGTTACCAGCGGGCGCTTGCCGAGCCGGATCGGGTCGAGTCAGCGGCATGTATTATAAAATGAATGGATAGCTGCGTCTCTTGCTGTACCCTTTTCAACCCGGTTGGGCAAGCGCGCGTTATATACCCCAGCTGTGTTGATTCGCTCTCGCCGATTTCCAGCGGTACTTCAATAAAATGGGGCCATTTTGTGTCTATAGGAACTCGGGAGCTTTATTTCTTCACTGTAATGGTACAAGTATAGGTGCTCGAAAAGGAAATGCCACTCGGAAGCTCTTACTCATCCTTCCCCCCCCCCCCCCACTGATGCAAAATCTTTCCGGTTTTTGTTGTCTTGCGGAATCGGATGCAATGAGGTCTTGTTCATACCTCTCGAGCGGCAGAGAGGATTCGCTGTGCAGTCCGTTTCAATCGATTTATTATCCACCATGAACCTGTTCGCCCCACGACGGTTCAGCAAGTAGCTTCGTTCGTAAAGCGGCTCCTAAATACGTGCTCAGTCAGTGGCAGAGTCCGTCAACAGTCCGTTTAGAGAACAAGGTCGGCTAGGAGTGACTCTGCTGGCGACCGGATTTCTGCACTATCTCCACAGGGAGATATGTCGAGGCCTGACCAGCTTGCAACTGTTCGTTTTGGAGGAGTCTGTCCAGCCAAGCGGATTCGGGCATCTGGTTACAGTGCCAGTGGTTACAGCGCCAGAGACAGTGGTGATCTCCACTTGACAGGTCCTGCATCCCGCAGCGTGAGAGCCATACCACCATTCCGGCTAGTGTGCCACCTGGTCGGATGACCTGTAATGCTGCTGAACGGAAATGTAGCCTCACAAAGCAGTGGAACTGCTGGACGACGTGAAAGTGGCTTCGTCCCTGTGAGCGCTACCTAAGAAACTCATGGGTTTGCTCAGGATCGTACAGACGATGCCTGCGGAAGATGTCGATTGGATCCGACCACACTCGCGCTACCATCCGCCTTATCGTCCCGGTTTTGTCTTTCCAGTTCACGCTGCTTTGGCGACTCGTTGTTATTCTCGCCGAGCTCGCTTAATGCTTGTTGTATTCACATCGATGTCTTGTCGGCCCACATCCACTTACATCTGTCGCGTCCCACCCAGCAGACGTCTTTTTTCTCCAAGTTCTTAGTGTTTTTGTTTGCTCGTCATGCATACGTACGCATTGCCTTTTCTGGACGGACTCATTGTCCGACTGTTCCCTTTGTGATGCACAGCGCTGCGGAATGTCCGAGGGTCCTCCCAGTCGATCCTCCGAGACCACTGTGGAGCCGGAGGACATTTCGTGTTGCGAACCCTGATTGATAACTGGTCACTGATTCATCTAGTTCAGTTCTTTTCGTCTTCATTTCCTCTTGTCATGTTCTACACATAATGTTTTGTGATCACACTTAGGAAACTAATTTGTCATGTTGTTATCGAATGTTAGCCATATTCATGAATGCATGCGCATAAACCATGTTGTGCCATGACCTGAACAGCTGTAGTCGTGGCTAGCTGCTTGCAGCGCGGCTTGCGGAGGAATTGAGCGGATTTTGAGCTGCGCACTGTTGTTAGAGTTCCGCGGACAGGGTCGCTCGCGTGATGTGCCCTGCCACCTAGACGATTGACTGCGGGATGTGGCGTAAGTCTCATGATCGACTCCTCAGAGCAGCAATCAGGGACGAGCGGATAACGAAATTTTGAAACCAGGATGACGGATAATTTTGCTCAAAAATGACCGGATAACGAGAGAACAGATGACGAACAAACAACAAAAAAACGGGGCTTAACTGCGTCAATTTCAACAGCAGATCATGAGTTCAGGCACCTTTAAATTGTAAGGAAATCTTTATCAGTTTAATGGTGTTTCTGAAATATTGTGCAGTCACTACATTGACGACGGACGATCTATGGGATTTTCTGGGTCCGGATGTAAGAGTGGCCGCTTCTTGGGTACTCTCCAAATCGATCTTCAGCTCCAGTTTGCGCCCAAGCCATCCGAAACACTTATTTCCATAGTCGATGGATTGTCACCAACCAAATTTTACCGGGAGGAACAGTAGGAAGACCGTCCAAAAACGGCTTTGCAATGCGTTCTTTTTGCCACTCGGCTGACGTTTCTGCATAAACGTCTTCTTGGGTGCCCTGAGAAATCAAGGGGAGCTAGAGAAATTATTCGTAGAAAGACCATTTCATAGTACAATTTTCAGTCTTTTTTGCCATTTAAGAGACAGGGAAAACGAGACGAATTATGTGTTTTACACTGACCGTATAAAAACAGTCGGAAGGCCGATGTCTCATCCTTGGAGGAAGACTAATGTGAGATTCATTCTCCTTTTATTCATTCACATTTAGTCTTGATCCGACAGCAACTTGCCTGCCTTGTGTTTGTTTCCGCAGGGTCAGTTGGCTCGTTTTACTTAGTTGCCTAGTTCTTTTTTTTTCAATTAAAGTTTACGCAAAATAGGTTGGTCCCTGGATGAGAGGTTCCGGTAGACTTTTCATGCTGTAGAGAAGTCGGGTGCGCTGAAGTGTGACCCTAAAGAGGTCTGCATAACAATCTCCGCAGCTAGATGAGGACTTACTGTTCTTCGGCAATATGCCAAAATCCAAGACGCTTCGACGTGGGATTATCTGGGATGGATAAAATATTAGCATCTTCATCGGCTGGCCACTGCAAACTATTGTGTAGGCCAAACGGGAGCCCATCATTCAAAGAGTTGTGACTACCAGATGAGTAGAAACAGAGTATTTGGCTCATCCTTAGAGAATGGTCCCCTATATAATGAGAACTTGCGCTAGAAAACTAACAAATCAGAATTAATCAGCACGCTTTGAAACGACCGCGATGTCGAAAGTTGGTTCAGTATACCATTTAGATTTTTTAAAAGAGAAGATTAATGCCTCATTATTAGGAACGCACCACCATTATCAGCGGGAACCGGACAGAAAATGCGAATGGTGTGTAATGAAGGTCGGCGCTGGAGAATTCTTTGGATGCGCTATGCCCTGCTCCCCTAACTGTATCGTCGAGGCAGCTTGTATGCTTTTCTGTTCTGCGCACGGCTTGCGGTCACAAGACGATAATCAGCTAAATGTTTAGCAGGTCTCGGAGATCCGTGGTACAAGATCAGTGACTCTGGAGGAATGGACTCTGAAGTTAACGCCTAATTAAAGTGCAACTGTGTTTGTATCCTGTGCCCAAACGAGGAAGTTTGCACTTGGACCCAACACTTTTGGACTTCATTGACTTCTCTTGTGCCCCAATCACTCTTATCCTTGTAGACGATCTTCTACAGGGAACATTCAACATTTCGTCCAAACATGAGCAGTCAGCTAATTTTGTTGTTCGTTATCCGGCCCAAAATCGCTGAATAACGAACAACAAAACAGGCCAAAATCCCGGAAACTGGATAGCGGGTAAAAGTTAGTCCACTCACCACGGGCAGCAACGTCTCTTTGTAGCGAAAACCTGAGCTCAGCAGGCGAATCATACTCTAGACGCCGACGAAAACCACAAGAGCTGCAGTGCGAGGCGAGTCCTGTTGTCTCCTCGAACTCCGGCGAACGCGAAAAACATGAAGTGAGCCTGGAGAGACGTGGAGTTAGACCTGAAGTGACCACGTCGTCGCGATCACCTTTGTGACCATTTAGATTTGTTGAGGCATGGGCGAAAAAGACCAACGTCTAGCGTGAAAAACCAAGCACGGTGAGCCACACGAAAATACAAAATATCATCCCATGATTCCAGCAATACACAGATAATATCCAGTCAGCCTCCCTTTGCACCTGCAATAGACCTTTTACACGCTTACGCAGATAGCACCGTCAAATCGTCGTCCTTGTTAAGCAGGAACAACATGAACTCCTTGAAATCCCCTGGGCTGATTGTCAGCCTCATAGTGAGAATTTTGTTCAAAACGAACATTAGTCGTTGTTATCGTTGTTTAGTGATGGGAAAAGCGCAGACCTTTGAGAACTAGCAGGAGTTGAACTGCAATCCACTGAAAGACATCTCATAAGCTTGCTGTGGTGAAGCCGCTTTGGATACCTTCCAGAATATCAACGCGTCCCCCCCCCCCTTGCTATCTGGGTTCAACACTTGTCAACATTTCCACCGGGGGTGTGCGTTAATTTTTTTTCGGTATTTTTTAACGACTATTTTTTAACGAAGAATTTTTGCGTTAAAAATGGTCAATTCGGTAATTTCGTTAAGTAAAATTTGCGTTAGCTTCAGTCGGTTGTATTTTATTGTGTAATAATCCAAACCTTTTTGTGTAGTGATTTTTTAGACTCGACTCCATCTACACCGCAGTTATATGACGTAATGCTTCCATTTTCATAATAAATAACATCATTCCTCCTTCCATCAACAAGAAAGCGAGAGAAATCAATAGGGTTCTACAACTAGACGGTAACAATAAGACTTCTAAAATAACAATTTTTTACTAAGCCTAGTTCGTTTAGCTTGCCGAAAGTTGTCCAACTTCTGGAAAGATCCAAGGCGTAGAAGCGTTGAGCCTTGCTACACCATAGCACGGCTCAACATTTTTGAGCATTTTCATTTTTCCTGCCAATACTCTACAGAACATGCGTTCGCTAAGTAAAATTTTTCAACCCAACATTTCTCTACAGTGCCTGTTTTTGAAAGCACATGTTGTTTGAATGAAGAATTCCTATCATGCATTGACACAGCGAATTTTTTTTAGTACAGTTCGTCTTTTGAAAGATATCTACAAAGTCCTTAGATCTGCCTGTTTCACATAATGGTCACTATTGTCCCACAACGCCCTCCTCTCGCTGCAGACGATAACAGATAATGAAATAAACAGTTGTGGACCGTCGGCCCAGTTCTAATCTACTCGAATTCTACTGTCCTGCAGCGTAGATTTCAGTTGTAAAGCCTTTCTCCTCTGTCATCCAAGGAAAACTTGTCCTCACTCTTTTACGACTTCAGAACTTAACTGCTCTGATTTTCTTCTTGAACCACGTGATACCATGCAGAACATTTGCTTCAGGTTCGAATGTTTCTTGTGTTCTCAAATTCTGCTTATTTTTGTAAAGCCCATTTTGGGTTTATGAACGATATCATAGTAAAATCGCAAATTAGACGAAGAAATTTATAGACATAGAAGAAATATCTTGTTGAAGCTAAACCTGCACCTTTAAGGATGTGCCTTTTTCATCTCATTAAAAAAATCTTCAGTAGACTGCATATAAAGTACCAGTTTTGAACTAACCT
>OX377205.1:60892332-61005090 GCA_947396885.1 Heligmosomoides polygyrus polygyrus | reverse complement strand
AAAATTGATGATGAGAAGTTATTACTACGGCGAAGCCGTTGAGAGGCCGTCAGTGCGGCCGAGAAGCCGCTCTGATGTTCACCTAGGACTTCCCTGCGCGGAAATTCCTCATTCAGCAGTTCCTTGAAGTAATCCTCCCATCTATTTCTGACCTCGACTAGTTTCCGCAGTACCCTACCATCAGCACTCTTCACCGTCTTGACCACTCGAATGTCGACGCAGGCTCTATGCCGTGCCCAGGCCAGCCGAGTAGTGAACTTCTCTCCCTGCGGCTCGTCCAGCTTTTCGTATAGGGCATCCACACTCTTTGCCTTTGCTACAGCTGTTTTTGCCAGCCGCTTCAGCTTACTATAGACTGTAAGATGCTCGGATGCCCTTGTCTTCTGCCACTGCTTATAGGCCTCCTTCTTTTCCCTTACCGCAGCCTGCACCTCTTCATTCCAGAATAATGCAGCCTTATTCCCTCTTTTTCCTCCCTTTATTTCGCCGGGGGGTTCCTTGGCACATCGTAGGATCGTTTGGGTCACCCTCCTACATCCCGGACGATTTTCAGGTCAGGCCTTCTCACTAGGATGTGGTATTTCCGTCCTTCTTCCTCCGTTAGCATAGGTCACCTTCTGGCTCTCCCTCTTCGCGAAGAAGGTGCTACAGATAACTAGGTCGTGGATAACAGCCAGATCGAGAATTCTTTCTCCATCTGGATTCACCAAGCCGACCCCTTTGCCTCCATGAACCCTTTCCACTCCTCTTCTGCAACTCCTCACGTGTCCATTCATGTCCCCTGCTACGGATAAATAGTCGCCTTCTGGTACGGACCTTATTGCCTCCTCGAGCGTGAGGAGAATTCATCCTTTTCGTGCTCGGGGCATCCGGTCTGCGGAGCGTAGACGGACATGACGGTCCAGTAACCCTCCTTCTATCCAGCCGCAGAGACATGATGCGGTCGCTTATCCTTTGGACAGCAGCTATCGAATCCTTGAGGGACTCTGCGACAGCTATCCGTTCCTCTTGGTGTCCTCTCCGTTGTAGAACAACTTGACCCCTTCTCCAATCTCCTCGGCCTTCGCCCCTTTCCATCGCGTTTCCTGCAGACACAGGATTTCTATCCTTCTGCGCTTCATGAAGTCGGCCACTTCTGGATCTTCCGGTCATTGTTCCCACTTTCAGAGTTCCCATTCGAGCTAGCTTCTTTGGCCGAGGCCGTTCTACCCTCGGTAGCCCTCGCATACTGACCACAGAACTCGGACGGGGGTTCTGCGCGTCACTTCCGGGTGACGTCCTAGCTTTCACACTTAATCATGGTCCATTGCGACTCTTAATCATGGTTTGTGACGAGTTTCTCCATCAGCCGGCCTGTCATCCTGGGCCTGACGCTTGAACCGTTGCCATTTTTGCAGTTTCTGCACGGCATGGCGAGCCGGACATCACATGAGGAGACATCCCATACCGACAACCGCTTATGGTGTGTACCTCCTTTCTCACCCCGTGCGGAGTTCGTATCACCCCTTTCTTGCCTTCGGGGCGTGCTGTGATTCAGACTTCGCTAGGCTTCCGAAGAATTGTCGAACTCCTTCTCAGCTTGGGAGACCCTGCCGCAGATAAAACCTCCACTGTACATCGCAGTCGACACCCATTGCTACCCCCACGCTACGGTGCTGAACCATGTGGGAGGATTGATGGCGATCGACACTTCAAAAACAAACTCTAGACTCGTGTTCAGCGATCTCGGTAGCCCCAGTGCTGGAATTTCGAACCGCTTGAACGACATCCACAAAAAATCGATAATTTGATCAATATCGATTGATGGCGATCGATACTTCAAAAACCAACCCCAGATTCGTGTTCAGCGACCTCGATCACCTCAGGGCTGAAGTTCCCAGGCAGGTAGAAGACGTCTGGGTATTTTTCACTATTTTCGGCCGTAGTTTCCCCCTCCCCCTTATTTCCCCTATTTTATGACTAATTTGTGCGGCGGCGCCGATCGATGTTATGACTCATCGCTTAGCGCGTTATTATAGAGTATGATGATACTAGAATCTTACTATATACAAGGTGTCCCATAAGTCCTGCAACAAAAACTTAGTTCTATAAAGAGTCTAGAAATGCACCAAATTTCGTACAATTATAAAGACTATTTGCCCACACGGCGTAGATTATTGTGGAGCAGTATCTTACTATATATAAAGCAGCAAGCGTGTGTGTGTGTGCGTGTGTCCGTCCGTCACACTTGAGTTGGGGCGCGGCAGCCGAACACGTCGGCGACCGTGCATGGCGAGCCGCAGACGTGCCGAACACGTCGGCGACCGTGCATGGCGAGCCGCAGACGTGACGAACACGTCGGCGACCGTGCATGGCGAGCCCCAGGCGAGCCGCAGACGTGCCAAACACATCGGCAACCGTGCATGGCAAGCCGCAGACGTGCCGAACACGTCGGCGACACGAAACTTCGGCCCTGGGGGTAATCGAGGTCGCTGAACACGAATCTGAAGTCGACCAATCGATATCGATCGATATTATCGATTTTTTGAGGATGGCGTTTAAGTGGCGCGAAACTTCGGCCTTGGGGGTAATCGAGGTCGCTGAACACGAATCTGAAGTCGACCAATCGATATCGATCGATATTATCGATTTTTTGAGGATCACGTTGAGGAAGATCAGCCGATCCATCTCGATTAACATAATGGTCAGAAGGCCTAGGAAAGAATAGGAAACCCGTAGCGGCCATGGCGTCCTATTCTCGGGGTTTGGGGGCGAAGCCCCCAACCAGTCGTAGGCGGCCGCTAGGCCGCCTACGACTGGTTATTCATAACGGGCCATTCCTGGCGTGATAAAAGCCTTTAGATCGTATGGGTAGCTCTTCAGCCCGCGTCGGAGCGCCTCTTACAGAATTTCATTCTTCATTCGTTACAAAGAAGATGTTGCGCAATAATTTTCTACGCTACATAAAGCAGAACTTTTCCTCTAAAATGGTAAATGAGCAAAGACCAAAAATCTAAAATTGCAGGAATTCCACAGCTAGTCTCTTGCAGGTGCGATGTTCGGCAGATGTAAGGGGAGCCGCTAGCACGTCATTTCTTCTTGACATTAAAATCATCGTTTTGCCGGAATGTGCATCTCGCCTTTAAACGACGCGATTGGGCCCAGAAAATATGGGGTTATCTTTTTGTGCCCATCGAGCGAGCATTTCTTACTGATTTTCACTCTTTTTACACAGAAACCTAGGGTGTGAGGGAACACATTTTGGAAAATCCTGTAAGACGAACAACTGCCATTCGCAGTCAATGTTTGCACATCGTCATATTCCCCAGAGCTAGTATTAAGTGCGCTGTTATTTGGACCTTTCTGGGATCGCTCAGCTTCGAGAAAATTTTCATCAAATGAACTGGCGGCTGAATTCCCAGCCTTAGCGACGTGGGCTGCAAAGCTACCCATCCGACCTAAAGGCTTTTACACGCCAGGAATGGCCCGTTATGAGTCCCTTAATAATTTGTAAACGACTCTTCGAATACCACGTTGTATAATACGAGGTCTTCTTCAACAGAAGTAGCATACCACGCCCTTTTTTCGAAAGCAGTCACATCTTACACCCAAATACCGGTAGCTGGAAAAGCCTAAAAGAGGTTTCGGGGTTAAGCCACGTCTCCGTTAATACGACGAAGTCGCCGCTATAGATGCACATTAACCACAAAGGCGCTGCCGTTTCTTACCAGTGATCTCACCTTACGATTAGCTTCTAGGCCTAAGCAGTTGCTCCGAAGACCGGTCAACAGTTTTCCGTAGGGCTGCTATTAACCGGTGTCGAAATAACGGTGCCTGTGTTGAACGGATGCAAGATATATGTGTTTGAGAACGGCCAGGGAGAAGTCCCTGGCCGTTGGCGACTGCAGTTGGCTGACCGCGTCTCCTAGGGCACCCGTGGGAGATGACCTCGTTGCTACTGCTTTGGAAGAATCGTCAGCCACGAATCTCATCGATGAGTTGACGCCACTGCTGCGACAAACAGTCTCAACTCGCAAGGAGAGCCTCCAAAGTGGGGTGAGCTCTTACGGTTGAATTTTTACAGGGTGTAAGGTCCCGTGTGGGGAGTTCAAAACCATAGTTAGTTTTTCGGAATGCTCTTCTGTTACCGAAAAAAGGCGTGTGGACGAGTGAGCGCGCAGTTCATGACGCACTGCTGCCACCCAGCCCGATGTGGTGGCTTGGCATAGTAGTAGCGTTGTAACTTCATAGGAGCAAGGTCGTGGGTCCCATTCCCCTTGTACTGGTGTTCTTCATTTTGCGATTTGTCGTCAGTGGGACCCTTTATCCCCATTTCCAACACATTTTTGAATAAAAACACGGCAACAAATATCGTTTACGTTCATAGAGCTCTTTGAGAGTGGAAAGGTGAGAATTCTTGACTTTCAGGTTAAGCAGATAAAAAACCGATGCCAGATTCGTGATCAGCACCCCAAATAGCCTCCACGTACAAAGTTTGGGCGAAATTGGTGCATTCGACCTCACCACTCTCACCCGAGCCTGAGCCTAGAGCGGGCTTTGCACCTCGGTTTTCATGGTCAAACAAGTGTGGTCATTGAGGTGTGAAGCCGTTCGAGGTGGAAACCAACTGAATACGTTAAGGGGTGGAGAGCTACACAGAAGGTATTATATCGGTGCTATTACGTCCCAGTTTGTAAGCAGTGTATTTGGCTTATATGCTCTTTCGCCATCTTCCATCATGTTGAGGAAGGTTGGTACATCATTCTTCCCGGTTGGTTATTACGTTTTTGACTCCATCCATGTAAAGAATATAATAGAATTTGCTATCTATAACACCTCGTCCTGCAACAGCTTGACTGTTCGAAAATCAAAAAGGGCCACGTACTGTACTAGGGTCGAAGAAAAATTGTTATCTTACTTCGGCTACGAATGTTACTTGGAGCGCGATGATGAATCTGACACTGTTTTCTGGATTTTCCGTTTCCTTATGACAGTTTAGAGAAGGCATGAGTAAGTGAGGGTGGTGAGGTCGGATCCACCAATTTCGTCCAAACTTTGTGCCTGGGAGTTATTTGGAATGCTGATCACGAATCTGGCATCAGTTTTTTACTTGCTCAACCTGGAAGTCAAAAACCCACACCTTTCGCTTTTCAAAGAGTTCGATGAACGTAAACTGCTGTTGCTGTTTTTGTTCAAAAATGTGTTGGAAATGGGGATAAAGGGTCCCACTGGCGATAAATCGCAAAATGTAAAAACAGTAGCACAAAAAATTGCTCCTGTGACCCTACAACGCCATGTGCTACAATGTCAGACCAATATTGGAATACGGCACTCAAATGTGCTCTCCTTTTAAACGTAAAAGCATTGACCTAGCAGAAAAGGTACAGAACAGTTTCACTAGGAAGTTGATGATTAGAATGCTTGACTTTATTCACGACCAGATTCCCTCTGCTGAAAGGAATCAGAATCTCGGTCTTCACAAGCTACCTTCTCGAAGGAAGGCTGACTTGCTGCTACTTCACAAAATTCTGTTTGGTAGGTGTGGCATCAAGCCGGCGGAGTTCCTTCAGGTGAGGGCCACTTCAGTCGCCACGCGTGGGCCCATCAAGCTCTAGGTTAAGACGGCTGAGCTCAACTGCATGCGGTACTTTTCGTTAACAGAACAATCGGCCCATTTGAGACCCTACTAAAAAGGGACCACTTCGGGTTACGCTACACTACCTTAAAAAAAAACTGGTTTATAAGGAGCTTACTCCGTGAGGTCGTGCGCGTTTCTTAGTCTTTACAGTCTTTAGCTTATTCTTAGTTTTCTCTTTGTTGAACTATTTTGTGATGTTGTTGTGATGTGTCTGCTTGTCGTTCTACTTTGGAGTTGTTTTGTGCTTAGGTTACACTTATGTAATAAACATACATGCAACACAACAACTACACCAATCGACTACGCTGGATTGGGTGGCAGCAGTGCGTCATGAACTGCGCGCTCACGCGTCCACACGCCTTTTTCCGGTCACAGAAGAGCATTCCGAAAAAACCATGGTTCTGGACTCACCACAGGGGCCCTACATCCTGTAAAAATTCCACCGCAAAAGCTCACCGCCACTCAGGAGGCTCTCCTTGTGAGAAACGATGCCTTTTGCAGTGGCGACGTGGAGGAAAATAGTATAAGATCTGTCTCCTTGCCAAGATTTGCGCCACGAAGTAGTAGAGAAGACGACCAGTTAGAACGACCAAGGACGGTGTCACGTCTCTGCAACATCGTTACGTTGTCGATCCTTCAGTTTAGTGCGAATCAGGGTGTCCATTTATCGACACAGCGGCATTCCTAATTAGGTTTTTCTAAAGGAAACTTAGCGCAGGCATTTTCCCTTAAATTGTTGAACGGAATTTACATACGATTCTTGAAATTCACCTGAAAACTCGTTCCTCACGTACGTTGTTTGTATTCTCGTATTCTTGAAGTACCGTCACAGGATCGAAAACACTCCTTTCTTGAACTGCTGGGAACAGCCACTCGATGCCGTTTTCCCCTGCACCCTTTCGCCAATTGTTCGTACTTTTCTTGCCTGCTGACCAGTTCTTCAGCGTGTCACGTCCCCTTAAGGTCTTTGTCATACCATCGCTCACTCCGAGCGTCGCCTAATGATATGCACCCATATCGATCCCATCGCGCCGCCCGATCGATATGGGAGCCTATCAATAGGCGTCGCTCGGGGTGAGCGATGGTATGACAAAGGCCTAACGTCGTTCCGCATTCTTGGTGTTTCGCGGCGTTCTTCGTATCTTCGTACGTTCACAGTTTCATATCAGGTTTTCTTACCTCTTTTGACTGTTATCTTCGCGCTTTCAGTTTTATTTTGTAATACTTGACGCGTGCCCAGATGGACTACCGTCGCGACTAACAACGTGATTATACATTAGGTCATCCAATAAGTAATGTCGTTTTTTTGTGCACTTCTGTTTTAGCTCATTATTTGTCGGCAGATTTGTGTATTTCGAAGGTGCACTGAAGTGATTCTAAGGTAAATGAGACTCGCTCTATTAGAATCTACAATTCGTTGAAGTGCTTGCTTGCAAGTTCAGGTGAAATGGCTTGGCAAATCTCAGAGGAACATAATCGGCATTGCATGCTGTTCGAATTTCGGAAGGTAGTAACGCAACGGTTTCTACCGAAAATATCTGCAATGCATATTCAGATGCAATGGACAGATGATTCAGATGCAAATGCCAGCGATGGTCTTCCAAGTTCAAATCCGATAATTTTGACCTCTCTGACTCCTCTCGATCAGGAAGACCGGTAACATTTGACAAGGACATGCTGATCGCAGAACTGGAGGCAAATCGTTGTCAAACAGTAGAGTAACTTTTGAGTACTCCCAACCAACTTAAATCACCCGTACATTTTCATCTTCGCCAAATTGGCAAGGTATGCAGAGCAGGTGTTTGGGTACCGCACGATTTATACGCCGAGAACTGTGCCAACCGATCGACGCTTTGCAACGCACTGCTTCAGCGACACCGTGCAAACCCGTTTTTTGATCGACTGATCACAGGAGACGAAAAACGGATCTTGTACGATAATTCGAAGCGCAAAAAGCAGTGGCTTTACGAAGTGGAACAACCAAGAAGTACTGCGAAGCCGAATATTCATCTCAGAAAGGCAATCCTCTGTGTTTGGTGAAATATCCGTGGAATTGTCCACTTTGAAGTGCATAGATCTCGACAGACCGTTGACGCAGACCTTTGCCATGAGCAATTGAATCGAGTGAACCAAGCTTTAGCGGAAAAGTATCCGGCGATCTTCAACAGAAAGGGCGTAATTCTCCATCAAGCCAATGCAAGATCGCACTGTGCAAAACGGACGATGGAAAAAGTCACCGAGTTAAGATGGGAGCTAGTGCCTCATCCACCGTATTCTCCCAATCTCGCACCCTCGGATTACCACTTATTCCGGTTTCGACAGCATTTTCTTAGTGGCAAGAAATTTGAAAGATTGGAGAATATTCAAAATGCTATGTCCACATGTGTTGTTCAAAAACCACAACAGTATTACTGCTCAGGAATTGAAGATTTGCTCGTTAGATGGAGCAAGGTTGTTGATAATGACGGTGATTACACTGCTGGCTGAGATGAAGTTTTGTTGAAAATTTGTTCAATTGAAGTCAACGTTGAAAAAACGACATGACTTATTGGATGACCTAATAGATTGATTTGCACTGCATGCTGAATAAAAAATAAAACCCTATCAAGATACATTCGACATATCGTCTCACGTTTTGGCTTATAAAGTCATTCCGATCAACGTAGCAGCTTCAACGAAGACGGCGATACATGATGAAATAGGTTTTCTAGCTGGATGAATGCAATCAAATTAACTGGATTTCAGAGAGGTTTGATTTAACAAAGAATTCATACCATCTCCTGCAAAGCCTCCTACTAGAGTGGTTGATATGTACCAACTAATATTTTGCTTCCACTTTTGAGAAGCACTTCACCAACGCTGGCAACGGGAAAATAATCTTTAATTTGCTATCGACACCAGCATAAATGGCTGGAAAGCAGAGAATACATCGCCGCGATTCAATCCCAATAACCTTGCGTACACAAAACCACTACTTTCTACACGATATACATATTATACCAGTCGTAAAACGAAAGAGAACAGCGTGTTTACAAAAAGGAAATCACATAGAGAAGAGCCCGGACTACCTGTGATGTAGTGGAGTCTCTTTCGCCTATCAGTAGGGGCCGGATAGAGTGCTTACAGAGTCGAAACTAGTCAGCATGTCGCAGAGTAGCGCTCAACGGAGAAACGGATCATGCTCTAACATTAATAAACAACCAGCAATATCCACGGTACTCTATAACCTAACGAATAGACTATTTTTTAGCTCATAAGTATGAAATGTCAAGGATCCGAATAATTAGCCGAGAAGGAACATCAGAAACCAACAGTGAAAAGGGATAAGCTAGGTTGAAGTGGAAGGAAGTGCTGAAGACCCTGCAGCTCCTCTAACGAACTCAGAACCCGCGCCAATTCTGCAGTGCAATCGGAGTTTCCGGATCCCTCCACGATCTCTGAAGGTCGTTAAACCGGGCGCCCTCAGACCTCCACGCGGAAGACTGCTGACTAGCCTGAGCGTGCTGAGCACTGTTGGCATTGTTCCGACGATTCTGCCTGTTGAAGCGCCTCCTGTTGTTGCCCTGATTTTGACTCGGAGGCCTTCCGTCCGTTCCGAAGTTCGCGTCGCGATGAGTATCCCTGGCTGAAAGCGTTCTACTAAGAAACATCGTAGAAATTCGCTCGCAAACACATACGCAAATGAACCCAATGATTCAGCAGTCCCCTCGCTCTTCAGCTCATTGTAAATCGTAACCCACTCACCGCGTATAGCTGTAATCCATATATCGTGGATGACGTCGTTAGGTCTATTTTCGCCAAATGGGGATGGATGTGCTCAAGGTGCTCACCAACCAGTGAAACGCCAATTTGCAGGCAAGGCCCCTGTTCCTTTGGGGATTCGAACACGCTTCCGAACGGAAATGGCAACTCGATCTCCAAGGTGGGTTACCTTGGCACGTTACACGACACTTACATATGTCTAGTTTAAATCTCACCACTCATCCTCTGCTCCAACATCCGAAACACGGGTGCACATTTAAAGGTTAACGATTTAACGATTTAACGGCATTTTTCGTTAAAATCTGGCTTAACGACTTAACCGAAATTTTCAGAATTTAACGAATTTTTTAACGGACTGTTTTCTTAATAAGTTTATCACATCTCCTCTTAGTATTCACTAGTATTGCAGGCCTCACCCTCTCGATTAGGACAGCTCCTGAACAACTATTGAAATCAGTAAGACTAAGCAGACACAATCCGCTCTAACACAGCCGCAGGAGCCTGTTCCTACTTCGCGAAGGGGGCGAAGGGGGCGATTTGCCTGGCCGACCAATCGCTCCCGTGGCTCTCGTCGACAAGTATGAACAAGCCCTGGCGAGAAGATATTGCGAATTGTGTTTGACCTATGGGCTTGTACCTGTGACGTCGGCTACAGCGCGCAGATATTATTCTATTTTTACCTTCAATCTAATTCTCGTGGCTTCTATGATGTATTTGCATTTTTGGAAGTAGCACATTTGGGGCTAGAAAAGTTCTTCACCGAAATGCCAAGCACGTCAACGAATCTACTAAAATACTGTTCTGGTCTGCTCGTAAGATCTGCCTATCCCTACTTGGCGTTGCTTATCTCAAAATATTTTTGCTCGCAACCTGGAACAGTCGAGACCAAGGACGAGGTTCTCGGCCGCTGGACGTGCTTTAAATGATTTGCGAAAAATTGGAAAGCTGCTTTTCCTGAACTTAACATTCCACTTGTATTTTTTAATTGAATTTTTTCCCGCTCAAACAGGCTCGGACGGGGTTACTTTGTAGTACATCCCTGTACAACGTATTGTGCTGTACAAAAAATATTTATGCAGCATCGTTGAGACCTGCCCCAATGACGAACTGAGCTAGGCCATTTCTGATGTAACTGGACATACATTTGCCTTCTTGCCAAGGCGAATATTCACTATGTAGAAGATGACCGTCCCCGGAGCCTATTACGCCGTTCCTTCGGTTACTTGTTCACGTGTTGAAGTGGAAATATAAAATGTTTTTCCTGATTTTCTCTTTTGAAATAATATTCACTTTGCAGCTGATTGTATATTTGAACGAAATTTAACGATGTACCGGAAATTTAACCAAAAATTTCCGTTTAAAAATTGTTTAAAAAATTTTAACGCCCAAAACTTTGTGTATACCCCTGATCCGAAATAACCAGATCGCCCGACACCTGTCATTCCAAGGGGGCTACTGTGTTCGGAGCAGACATCGTCTTCGCTCGGACTGCTGGAATATGTGTTAGAGCTTCCTGAACAGTTTTTTCCTTCTTTGAAAGATGCACTCGTAAGTACCCTGTTCCAATGAAATTGTGAACAGTTGCACCATCTATCTAAAAGAAACTAACTGCAGAACGAATAAGGGCTTCCAGTGATTATCTAGTCCTGTTTGCGCATAAACATTGAGAGTTATTTCTGAACGACGTCGTATAATGAACGAACCCTCAATGAGTTGATATAGAAGTTTTCGGGCATTTATAAGTACCTTCGCTTAGGAAAAATCTTTCCCCACTTTGGGTAATGACAAGATCATGTTGACACCGGAAGAGAACCTACGAAACCCTTTCCAACATTCACCTCAATCTTATTCCTAGCGGGCATTACCTTCGTTCGGAATTCATGCACTTTGGACCAAGGATCCGCAGCGTCACCCCATTCCTAATTCCGTATTTCCTCAAACCTTATCAAGTGCGTTTATAATGCGAAAGGTTTACAAATGTAAGGTTTCCTTTCGTTTGTACTTCATGCTTAGCATTTATACTGCAAGCTCAAGGAGACTCCAGAATCCACTGTAAACAAATACACCTATGGGAATCCGACACAACTGGATTTCCTTCTTTTGCCGCCAGACAAGGTAGGTGCAGATCCATACCAAGCGGCCTCGAACTGTCAGCCACTACTGTTCCTGGATCGAAATTGGCTGGAAGGGTCTAAAAACTCGTTAGTGGCGATACCTCACGTATTGACTTAGCGCGGCATGGGCCGACATAGAGCATCTCCCCGTTGTCAAATGCAGCTGGCGCAAGACCAGCAAGCGAATTGGATGCCGTGCTGCAGTTCCACCATCGTGACCACGGTATCGTCTCAATAGCTGAGGCAGAAGACTCAAGGTCGTGTATAAACGAGAATGTTGTGCTCCTGGTGTTTGGGCGTTCAGAACGTAGATTATAATTAGCCACTGGGTAAAGGTACGGCAGTGACTGCAGAAGCCTTCATATTAAATTTCAAACTTTGAAAGTCTGTCTGTAATCACAAGTGCACGGCAGACTAGCGGCACCTCATGTCGACAATGCACCAAATAAACCACTTACTACGTCTCGAATCCGGTGCTCGCAGGCCTCGGCCGAATGCCGCTCGAGCAGCATTTGCGATAAACTCGTGGTCACGACGATTCAACTCCCTGCCATTCGCTCCCACTCTCAGATCACGCATAGCGTTCGCCACGCCACCGTCCGGTGAGCTAAAGATCAGCATAAACACTAATGAGATATGTAAAACAGGAAACGACCAACAGAAACAGTTAATTAACAGACACAAAGTGGGCAATAATCCCAGCCATGGCGATTGCTCAGCCACCCCCCCCCCCCCGCTCTCCACTTCGAACAGCTGTTCTGAAGGCCTTTCTTCACTTACAACTAACCTACTATCAGGTCCAAAACTGCCGAAAATCTTACTCATGCATATGTTCTCCAAGCGCGCGCTGGTGACGTCTTCCGAGAATGTGGGTCCGGTGACCACTACGATTTGCTGGAACTCGACACTGACAGAGCTCACAGTAGGAGTACGTGCCGAAGTCTCCCGAAACCGTCTGAAAAAGACCACGCCTGGTATAACATAAACATCGAATTCGAGACTGAAAATAGGTTCCTGTCTCAGCTGCTGGTGCCTCCAAATATGAAACGTTCGCTGACCGATAACATAAATTTCGTAAACATTCGAAATGCGTGCTAAAATTTTCCTAGACACACCTATTAGGCCCTTGCATATAAAATGGCCGATTTTGCGTCCTCAATTTCTCGTCGATTTTTCGTGGCTATGAATGTTCCCGTTTCAGGCATTGTATATAGTTTCTGAAAGTGCACAATCTCTGCTTTCTTACCATTTATAGCTTTTGTGACATAACTGTTTTTTGAACAGCATCGTGACATGCGACGAAAAATGGATCCTTTGTGACAATCGTCCTCGCTCTGCACAGAGGCTGGACAAAAACGAGTGTCCCAATGAAATGCCGAAACCGACTCCATCCAAAAAAGGCCATGGTGACCGTATGGTGGACAATGGCTGGTATAGTCCATTACAAGTTCTTGAATACTGGAGGACAGCGAGGACGATTGTCACAAAGGATCCACTTTTCGTCGCATGACTATCACAGCGGAGAAGTTCTGTGCCGAAGTTGAAGTAATGCACCGGAAGTTGATTGAAAAACAGCCGGCTTTGGTCAGTCGAAGAGGCCCAATCCTACTGCATGGCAACGCGCGTCCGCACGTTTCAAAAATTGTTGTCCAGAAAAAGGATGAATCAGGATACGAAACTCTGCCACATCCAGCATATTCATCAGATCTCCCCTCTATCGATTATCTTTTTTTTTCAAGTATTTAGATGGTCATGTGAAGAATAAAAAAATTCAGAAACAAGATGATGTCGAAACTTAAGTTTTATTAATTCTCGTACTTCCGACTTCTACAACGATGGAATGTGTTCAAGCTACTGTTACGTTGGGAAAAGTGTATTAATTGTAACTAAGCTTATTTCGATAAATAAAACGGCTTCCAAACAAAATTATCTGTCAAACTTTTCAGTCAAAATCGGCCACTTCATGTGCAACGACACAATACAATTCGACTCAGTGATTGTGTTTGCTGCTTCCCAACCGCACCTAGGTCACCAGGCAACATTTTTCATGAGGAAACGGTACAGAGCAGAACACTCTCGGTGAGGGACCATCACTTAGTGGATGTCATCTTCAGGGTGGAAAGCATTCAGAATCGCTTCACTAGGAACACTAATCAAACAAGTTTTAGCTTCAACTATAATGGCGTTCCACGGACCAACGTCGAAACATGGATATGCGTTTACTAGAATGAATTGCTTTTGATTTTGGAGGTAAATTGGGAAGAGGTGAAGAGCAATAAGTCACTAGTTTGTCCAGAAACGAGAATTACACCCTTAGAAGGAAAAAAGAACCCCACCATGCTTGGTGTCCCGTGAGTCCAAGAACATACATGCAGACCGAGAAAGCAACCTATTTTCTAGTTGCGAAGATTTCAATTCCTATTTTATCCTTGCTGTCCAAACAACAAAAAAGTCCGTGCGTACTCACCGAAATATGAGAGAATCCGGCATCTTCTCTAGGTGGATCCGCACTCGAAAAGTTCTCGTTAGCTTGGGAAGACGTTTCGCTGGCACTGACAGCAGTTTCGTGGCTGCTTTCGCTTCCGAACAGGGAAAAATCCGAGTATGCGTGAGGAGGGCTAGAAGGCTCCCATTAGTGCTTGAATTAAAACTTCGAACACTGCCACAAAGTATTCGAACTGAATGTAGCCTGTATATCCCGGAACAACGTACGTGTCAGACTCCAAGCCTAGGAAATCGTGGATTCCGTCGAACGGGTAATCCTCTAACACTCGCACATCGTAATGATTCGATCCCAAAAACTCGACGGGTCTAAATCAGATGGCTAAAACGCGAGGAAATTATACAAGTTCAATGCACCTGTTCATGGTGCGCATTTCTTTTGGCCTCAACAGCGCCGCACAATGAATCCACCATTTTCGTTTTTAATGTCTGTCTCTTGCGGGACGAGGTATGAGACAGGCCTTAGAAATGAAAATGGTGAGTTCAGCTCGTTATAGTTGGAGTAGTGACAGCTGAGCAGCGATGAGTCCTCACCTACTTCCTGCTAGACAACCTCACGAAACCCAGCGTTATTCTTTTCAAATCACAAAAATGTTTAAAAAACGATATCTGTCCATATCTCCCACCCAAATCCAGCGAAAAGCAGAGGCACCGAAGAGCTCGCTCGCGTTTTCTGAAATTAGATGTCCTCGTTGCAGAAAACTGGCTAAAGTAGGTATCTGACAAGAAAGCACTGAGCAGAAACCAACCATCTTCTTAGAGTTCAGAAGGTGGCGCTTCGCAGCATCCCAGCGAGCCATAAGATCCGCAGACGCATCTTCAATCGCTCGAATAAAATGGTTCGATTCTAAAAATTTCTTAATTAGGCAGTCCTAATGAATTGTATGTAGCGAGATAGCATATTTCTCATGAAAATAGCAATGGAAGGGTAAGATACAAATCATCGCAATCTCGAACGTCGTATGAGCCACGTCTGCAAAAGTGCAAAAGTTCTCGTTTAGTATTGCACAACGCGACGCTGCCATGGAGTGCTTCATTACGAACTTTATGTGCGTAATCTTTTCACAAGCTTTTCTTCTAGAGGTTTGAGCATAGGACAAGAGTAAGCTACCAAGCGACTTCACCACGTTCGAATTTGTTGTAGTGCAGAAAACATGACTGAAAGTCCATTCAAAGAAGAGTGGCCCACAGTCCGACCCACAGAAGGGGTGCTCCCCTCCCCCCACCCCCCTCCCTCGCGTTTCCCTGAATAGACTTTGCGGCGCAGGTCCTACATTTTTAATGTACCCACCCCTCCCCCGACCCTAATTATTAATGTAGGTCATAGGTGTACAACAGGAATTAGATCGGAGACAATACACCTCCCTGGGGCCCACCGTTAAATTCAGGACCTCGGAGTATTGGCCCCTCACCTATGGGAATAATGGCTGGTCCATACACTACCATAATATAGGCTAAAAACGCATTCAAATGAGCATATCTCGCAAAGTAGAATGCGTGGTGCATCTTACAAACTGGGGCCGGACTCATCAACGACTTACAGCAATTTAACAGAGAAAATTAAAGCCGAAATCCCTGATAGCGCGGCTTATCAAGCGATATGATGAGCGATAAGCCGCGATATCTGAGTCTGTTAAAGTTATGTAAGTCGTTGATGAACCCGACCCCTGGTTGATAACGGCCTGCCTTCATGCCTTTACAATTAAGGTCCATAAAAAAACAAGATAGGACTTTACTCTGAATCATTTGATTTGCTTGAGAGTCTAGGCACCTATCCACTCCAGTAAGTAATCACTGGTTGCGAAGGCAAGGCAACCAAATTTAGCCCACAGTGGCTGTCGGGCCCAGATCTCTGAAGTTACTCTTACCGACGGGTACACGATGACCTTCTTCTGAAGTTTGGGTGCTTAACTGATCCAGTTGGTTTTCGAGCAGAGACGCCACCTCGTTCATATGTTCTGCAACAGCGAATCATCTGGACTCTTTCACACACCGGACACTCCGAACGAAAAGCTCACCATCGATTTGCTCACAGACGGCGGTAATTCCTGGCACTTGTTCATCAGCAGTAGCAGCGGATTCTTCTTCGCTTTTCTGCGCTGGATCGTGGTCTGTGGATATCAACTTCATCCTTCGCAGCACTTCTAAAACTGTAGCAGTCATGCATGGTCACGTTGAAAAAGGCAGCTAGGAACTGACGCAGAAGCTGGAAGTTGTTCGGCAGTAAGTGGACTGGTCTATGAGTAACTCGGCGACAAACGGCACAAGTAGGGAAGGGTGATGAGCCATGCTTCAACCACCTGCTCAGGCAAGTAAGGCAGTTCGTATGTCCGCACGACAGCACTTTCGGCAGGCGATCAGAGTCGTTATAGAGCTGAAACATATGATACAATGAACGTTTCGCTTGCAACCAAAAAAACTCCATCAAGAATGTTTGGGTAGTCGTTCTATGATAGAAAACCATGCCGAAGCGCATCCCGGATAAAATCTTCGTCCGAAAATTTTGTGGGTGTCTAAAAACTAAAAGATGTGCAATTTTCCGCTTTCCTGCGAATTTCACACTTAAATTCTAGCTCCAATACACGACGTCTGCAAAACGAAAGGAGGTAACAGGCAAAACCTCCGGATTCGTTTATGCTATTCGGTAGGCGCAACAAGGCGCGAAACGGCTGCAGCGTGGTCGCGGCGTGCTACTACGGTTATCTTTCTCTGGAACTAGGAGCGCACAGAACTTCACAGAAAGCGGAAAGGTTGCTAGTGCTGTGCGAGTTCGGTTTGCTGCTAAGAACTGTTGTGGCAACCGTAGGTTCGAAAAACGGAAATCGGTTTTATCTGTAGATCTTTCACTACTTGCATCTAATTATACAGCTGCTGTTAAATATTTAATTTTTTTGAACTATCTGCGAATTCCATGTTACTCCTGGTTAGCATTACACCTCACATCTCCTTACTTTCACAGTATAAAGTCATCTGAGGTTGCCTTTCTCTCCTCGAAGGGGCAATTTATTCGGAACCACATCTACGATCTACGTTCTATCTCACGTCCATCTTAAATGGTCGTAATAAACTATTACTATTACTATTACTATTATTACGACAGGACTTTTTCAACTCCATTCTGTGTAGTTTTCCCTATCGGGAAGGAGAGAGGCACGGCAAGGGGAGAGAGAGGTGGGGTTTACCCTATGCTATGTAATGAATTTGAAGTGGATCATAGGGAAAAGGGTGACGCCCCTGTATAAGGATCAAGAAGCATTTGGATGGTATCGTCCTGACTTCATAGGAAAACACAACATCTATTGCTATGCAGGCGTGATGCCACTGTTGTCCGCGTCGATCCTAGCTAGAGAATGCAACATCTCGGCGTGCAGGACACTCGAGGCGCTCTGGATCACTATTAGTATTCCTGGGGTCAACCGGAAGGAGTGTCTAAATAGCGCTCTTCTCCGATCTCTGCAAGGTTCTGGTATACTCGACCTGTCCAGAGGGATTTTAAGTCTCAGGTGGTGGTTCGGGCTGCAGTTCCCCACTTTCCATTCCTTCCACCTGCGACAACGGTGGTCCTCTACGGCAACCACCTGTCTCGTCATTCGCCCTTTGCAACTTCCATCGCTGATCCTGTCTCTATTTCCTTGAAAAAATTACTCTGTACTTTGAAATGTTTGAACGAGTAGTGTTGCGAACGTCCCTGACTTTTCCAGGAACCGAAGAATGCGAAGTTGGTGAATAGCTCTTGGTGAACAGCTTAGCAAGAATACATCGCAGTTTTCCTTCTTTATTTTTGGTTTTCATTCTTATTTTCATTCGCCTTTCCTGTTGGCTATATCTGACTTTAAAATAACACGAGTTTTGCACTACGTTGGTCTTTTATGGGTCAGTTAGAATAGAATAGAATTTCGGCTGAAGAGCGTTTGCAGTGACGTACTACTGAATTTCATCAAGAAGATCTAAGCCTGAATATCTGCCTTACAGTTTCTTTGAGGCTATGTGGGTTAGGGGGAGGAGGGGGGGGGGGAAGTGCACTCTTGAAATGACGACTTTAACACATTGACGACAATACGCAGCATTTATGATGCGTAAAAGGCGGTCGCGTGGGACGAGGTACATCATTTTTGATGAGGAACTTTCATCACGATTTTTCCTCAAAGTGAGGTAGCAAAAAGAGCGATTTTGTTAGATATTGTCGGATACAATACACAGCATAAATGATGCGTACGCAGCAGCTAGCTTAGAAACCAGCTTTCCCACGCGCGCACCACTGCGAAACGCGCAATGTCGTCAATGTGTTAAACACTTTGTTTTCATGCTAAGGCAAAACCCTCGGCTCTGACATTCGCTCTCGAGGGCCGCACAAACACTTGCAATGGGGTGAAAACTGTTTCTATGTATATATGTAGGTACGAGCTGGACATGTGTGGATATATGGCTGCACAAGAATCCTGCAGCACTCTAGCAACAGGAGCCGACCCTAAAGCCGAATGGTTGTAATGAATATCAGAGGGAATATCAGAACTTATTCAAGGAATCAAGCCAAAGAAGACGATCCACAACCAACAGTGTGCAGGACCACGGGTTCCCAATCGACATTGGATCCAACGCCGATTTTCCGGATAATCGGATGATTCGGCTGAACGATTTTTATTCGGATCGGGTATCGGATATCCGATTCGGATAACACCGGATAATGCAGTTAATAGAGGCAGACAATTTCTCCTAATTGGGGTGAATTCGAAGAGTACACCAGTTTTAAATTCTTTAAAACATGATCGCCAGCGAAAACTAACAAATTCGTTAAAACTAGGATTAATAGGAAATAGCCGATCATAAAGACACAAAAAACCTCAGACGGCATTAAGTGGTTATAGGGCTTGGGGAATGGGTGCCATTTTGCAACACCGCTACATACCACATGTGGTAATCCACGTAATTAGGAATCTTTTGTCGAACTGGCACGATGTATAATTCACGCTGGAGAAATTCTGAAGTAGGTGGATCTTCTTCTGCTTTATAACACAGGTGAACCAATTCCGTGCAAAACCCCTCTTGATGCATCAGCCGTAAAATTAAAGGTGATAAATGCTTGAACTAACATTTATCTAGTACATGCTGCTATACTTCCTTGGAAGAATTACGACACAAAACTTGTTTTGCGAAAGACCACGCGGAATCTGAAAGCATCTCACGCCTAATAACTATGAAGATTGCTTCGAAAACGTCCGACTACCCGTCAGCAGCGTGTGTAACTACGACCTACGACATTTTGGGCCATAAGCCGTAAACCATGAAGTTTGATTAAAAGGCACACAGATCAGATTTTTATCAATGACCTACCTCTCTTTACCTTCTGAATGTTTTTGCAGCATTTGTGCGGACGACACCAAATTATTTACAGTTAACGATTGCCAAAAATTTCAGGAAGGAACAAATGCTGTTGAAAAGTGATCAAACTCATGGTCATTAGATATTTCGATTAAAAAAAACTGCTATCATAAGAATAGGACGGCATCATCCAAACATTTCGTTTTCATTGAGAGGAACTATACTAAATTGTAAAGGCCTCCGCACACTTTTGCGGCGTTGCCGCTGCCCTGTCCTTCATCATAGGGCAGGGACGCAGAGCGCGCCGCCGCTGAGCGGCGATAATGATATTGTCGCCGCTGCCGCTCCAGCGGCGCCAGCAGAATCTGTCTGCGCTCTAGCCTTTCGCACAGGGGATCCTAGATTGGAGGCAGGCGCGTCCTTTAAACTCGGCGGTCGATAACGTAGATCAGCTGATTATTTTCGGCGCTCGTCTCTCATTTTCTTATTTTGTCCTGCATTTCTGCTCTTTCCTGGACTTTTTTTTGCTTCGTATCGGTTGTTATATTCAATTTCAGGTCGCCGACGACCGGCTGCGAGGCGAGGAGACGGATTATCCCGCGAAGGTGAGTGATTCTTCAAGTTTTAATTTTTGCTAATGGTTGTTTGGCTGTTGTTGTCCTTTTGCGTTTTTGTACTCTTCGTGTGTTACATATGTATTGGTTGTAGCTTAATGGTATACATTGCTCACCCTCGTTTTCGTGTATTTTTTTAAGAGTAGAGCGGCCTACTGGCAACAAACGTCTAGCTGCGAGAAACCCCTATAATACAGCATCTTGACCGCAGCGGTAATTCATCTCAACTTTGATCCTTCTTCGCTTTACTTCGGCAAGAAGTGGTCTGAAACATATTGTAGAATAGGACCGTAGGATATGATGATCCTGTTTTCAGAACGGATTCTATGAAGACTGTCCACCCTCAACGACATTTTCTTCCCAAGTGTGATCTCGGCTCTGTGTGGAGACGATCACACACTGGTGTTTCCACTGATTATACTTAGGGTCGTGCGATTCCCACTCGGAAATCACACTTAATCAATTCGCGGTCTCACGGCAGTCTGCGCATGATCCTGATCACCCTGACGCGTTGCCCACTTACGCGTCACTAACTGGGTGATCTGGTGCCAAGATTATGAAATCGCTGACAATCGCCTATGGTTAAGCTTAAAGAAACAGCCGGCTGGCATATGCCACAGTGTCCAAGATGTCCTTTGACCTTGGTCCCTATCACTGTGACGGGCAACGTGAAACACGGAATAACTGAATTGTATGTAGTTAAGAGTGTTGCAAAATGTTTTCACGCTCTATTCACATAATTATTTTCAGTTAAGCAGAGTATAGGAAGTATGTGTTGGATAGTACTTTCGCCTTTCATGCGCCACACATTAAAATTCTATATGCACCAGATGCATTTGAAATACAGCGCTATCTTTAAAATTATGTCAAGTGCTGATTGTATTCATAACAACGTATATCTAGAACAGCTTAGGAATAGCACTAAGGAGGCAGGATAAACCAAGAAAAATATAAGACATCTATTCTCCTGTGAGGCTAGTTAGCTTGACTTTTACAAGGCGTCATAAGCCTCATCCAAGGCGACAAGCCACGCCTTTAACAATTCTAAAAGGGTTGGAACCAACTCATCAAGTTGGAAGACTTAACTTGCGACGGTTTGGAATTCAACCGGAACTTAATATTCGCTCGATTTCAACACATTGCGAGTTGAGCTTTTATCTGATTTTATCCGAATCATCGGATTTTTGAGCACCCCGGATCTTCGGATGATTTAGATGAGAGATGGTATCCTTCCCTTGTCGGTTCACCGCTGGAGTAGAACACACCAGTGCTGTGTAAAAGCTGTCGTGTTGCGCTGCCTTACAAGCTGACCCCAACCCCAAGCCACTTTGCGCCTCCAGAACAGACAGAATTAAGACCCCATCGCGCGACTACCCATTGAATAGTGAGTTGGTCATGCACCATAAAGCCTTGCAAAGGGCTATGAAATGATTACGAAACTTCTCGCACGAGATCGCTGGAGCGCTGAGAGAATTCTCTCCAAATGATAGCAAAATCTCCCTCAAAAATCATATTAGCAACGGCGCAGAGTTCCGCAGCAAGGCGCGCTAACATCCTTTTATCCGAACTATTGCATTTTTCAAAACCCCGGATCCTCGGATGATTCAGATGAGGCTAATTTTGAAAATCCCGGATCTTCGGATGATTCAAATAACGCCATTTTCGGTCGAGCCGGATTTCGGATAATCCGAAACCGGATAAATCCGGCGGGATATCGGAAAATGCATGATTCGGATCCCATGTCTAGTTCCCAATCGCACACCGAGTTACGGTGGCAACAAATTCTGGCAGTTTTTTTGTAAGTTTTTTGCGACTAAGCGGTCTGGTGCCCGCTGTTTGCCAAGGTACCTTAAAACGGGTAAGTTAGATCAGCCACACCCCGGAATTCCTTTCCTTGTCTAGTTCTGGAGATCACAGGAACTATTTTTTTTTGAGTGTTCCGCGACCATGGCCTCATAATGGAGCGGGCACCAGCCCGCTTAGTACCGTCTTTTATAACTGATGAAGCAGTAGGTCCAGTCCACGGAGGGTAACACCGTTCCTCACGAAAATTTCGAGTATATGGTAGTATGAACGCTTTCTTTCATCTGCTCGTAAAACATTACCCCAACCACTGAAATGTGAGCGCACCTGGAAGCAAATTCCACAGGCGTGCAAATCAACCAGCGTTGTCGACTTCACACTGTTGCAATCCGAAGCGTTGTCCTCGGGCGCGATAGTGGTGGTGGCAATGCTAGTGTTGGGCTTGTGCTCTTCATCCGGATGCTCTCCGCCCTCGGCGTTCATGACGACAAACCGGAGTACACAGCTGAACAGAGGTATACAGCGAAAGCAGCTTGGAACGCCTGCCCTCGCGCTTGGGACGGCAACACCAACAACACGAGACGATCTACGTGGACCGGAAACAGCTGCTCTGCGACGTTGGAGGAGCTCCGGTGGGACCACGGAGCAACGGAACGCGACCGGACCGAGGAGAGCGAGCGTGGAAATGAATGGAATGCGACAAACCCAAATGAGGCGACGGCGCCGCGCCGGCAACGGAAAGACGCCGCCGACGATGGAGCGCGTTTCTCGCCGCATCTCGGGACAGGGGCAAGGGCAGGTTCCCGGCCGGCTGCGGGATATTATGTACGAATGGTAGCCGCGGACGCGGCGAATAGTGCTGCAAGCGCGGCAAAAGTCGCCGCAATAGGGCGACTTCAACGGCCAGCGATCCGCGGCCCAAGACCCGTGGCCCAGGATCTCGGAACAACTTTCCTTTCTGGAAAACTCGCCACTGTCATCTCTTTGTCAATCAACTAAGTGAAACCCGGCCCGAAGACCAATAAACCTCGCATTTTCACTCCCACAACACTGCATTCAGACCTAGACCAGGGATATAGTTTACCGAGCGATGTGCGACAATCCTTTGCAAGAAAGCAACGTGGATGACAACAGAATGGGCGGGAAAGGGAGGGAACCGAAGTAGGAAACACCGAAACGGAAAGAAAAGCGAATCAAATGTTGCTTAAAAACGTCCGAAATGGTGCGTGGAATGACTGTTACCGCTCGTTCTCTGCCTGAACAAAACACTCTCAACAGGTATCAATTGTCTTCAAGGCGTATGTAATAGAGCAAAACATGCCTGCTTAACATCAATGAATTATCTTCTAGTAAGAACTTAGGGTGCAAGTCTGGAGCGAGAGGTCCACACTCTTTTTCCTCAACATATGGATTTTTTTGAAGATTTCTCAAATGAAAGCGCTAAGCACGATTACAGAAGTTACTGCTGTAGAAATTCATTTAGAGTTGCTGCGCTTAAGGAAAGCTGCCAGTTTAGAGGGAGATACAGGATGAGCTCCTATCTAGACCTGTATCAGAATCTGCACATCATGTGTTAGGAACTTTTCACAAAATCATTTTCACTGCGAAGAAGGCCACACTTCAGTGCGTCACCTTTTCAGCTTTTCATGAAAAAGCACCATCTAAAAATAGATTGGACATAAGAATGTTGTTCAGTTTTATAACTTGAACTCAATTTCTGAACCAGAGCATGTTTTCCGCAGCTCCTGCAACAGCGGAAGGGATATCAAAAACTCAAACCTGGGGCCGTATGCTATTCTCTCCCCAACCGTCCCCGGCCGGGTATGAGGCGGTCTCCGCCCACATCCAGGGTATGCACATCATGCGCCATCGACTTTTCACGCCGGGTACCGTCCCCGAGTCGGGCGAGAATAGCATACGACCCCTGACGTATGCAGCAGGTCGTGAGCTACACAGGATTATAAACGGCGGATATCAGGACCGGCTCACCGTAACCTTAGGCGTCGGGTGAGACGTCCATTGTGCAATCGCAACAAGGCTAGGGAAGGGACTCCAGGGGCCGTATGCTCGTCTACCCCGAGTCTCCACCGATGGGGGATCGGGGTGTGGTGAGATATGCTGATATTGATTGATTCTCCCCCAACGGGGGAGCACGAGAATACGGCCCCAGGGTGTGTGCCATACAAGCTGCTCGTATGGAGACTGCTTTCTTCGCTCAGGGGGAGTTCGAGGCTAGGTTCTGCGCTCGTCGAGCGCAAAGCCAAGCTATGGAAGGGACTCCAGGGTGTGTGCCATGCAAGCTGCTCGTATGGAGACTGCTTTCTTCGCTCAGGGGGAGTTCTCGCTGGGTTCTGCGCTCTTCGAGCGCAGATCCAGGCTAGGGAAGGAACTCCAGGATGTATGCCATAATACTGCTCGTATGGAAACTGCTTTCGTCGCTCAGAGGGGATCCGCGGCTGGGTTCTGCGCTCTTCGAGCGGCGAAGCGCATACGGCTGAAACAATGCGCAAAAAATGCGCAACGTCGTGTAGACGTCGAAACCTCCCATATCTCAGATACTCAGCTGAAGTGCAAGAACGCCGCGACGAACGGGAACCGAACCCCCGACATCCCTCGCACGAAGCGAACCCTCTACCTACTATACGCCACGACCCACTTGCCCACGGTGCCACCGCGGGCGCACAAGACATCGACCCAACGTCGCAGCGTGGACGCAGATGCGCGATCTCTGAGCTAGGAGGGCGCAGACAGCAAAGTCTCAGCGCGACCCGCACTGCGGTTACGGTGAGCCGGTCCTGATATCCGCCGTTTATAATTGTCTGTGAGCGACAACTCGCACGACCGCGGCGGAGCTCATCGCGCACGCGACAGTCGTCGCGGGCGCAGTGCCAATTGGTGCATAAAGACCGCACAAGACATAAGAATCGTTCCTGGCCTGGCAAAAAGCGGGCGCGTCGCGGCCCGCTGTCCTTGCGTGGCCCTCGATGTGATTAGGACCGCCAAGTCAGTCAGACTTATTGCCACCCGTCTAACAGGAGAGGTCAATGAACGTCTTGCGGCAATTTCAAAAGTGACCTATTCAGGGTTATAGGGGACAAGGCGGTCAGCGGCCTAGGGGCCGCCAAACGTCTGGATGGGCGCTTTGCCCGCGAACCCCGAGAATAGAACAACTCCAATCGTCCTCCTATGTTCCTTAGGCCTTCTTACTTTTACTGCAGAAAAAATAATATGGACTAGTGCAACGGGGTATGGTAGGGCAGAATCTTCACTGTTCCTATGAAGCCCATCCATCCACCCTCTATCGCATGTACGCGATCTATTCTCCGTAGGGCCCGTTCTCTACGTGGCGAGAAACAGATCATGAGAATCCCAATCCGAAATGCTTAATCTGCAGAACCGTAATTAAAATTAATCGGCCCCCTCTCCGCTAATACTTTCTTACCAATGTGCTGGGGCAAAGGGACGGAATGAGAGTCAAGCACGCACATGTGACACTGACAAGGGAAGGGTCTGAAGCGTATGTTTGAACGGGGGGAGCGAGTCATATAGGGAGAATCCTCATCCCTCAATTGGTTTGGAAATGTGTTTATTTTTGCAAGTCGTTAAACTCAAGGAGTAGGGGTCACAATGGGATACGGCGCAGCAAGCGTTTGAGGGTCTTGTACGCCCGCGATGCTTCTGCAGCCAGTGGCCCGGGGCGCAGGTGGGTAGAGAGTTGACTCAGGTCAGGGATTTGGCTCCTCTGCGTTGCTGCACTTTTGCATTTCAACTGATTGGTAGAGATTTGGGCGGTACGTTGTGGTATTCAACATGGTGATGTATAAATGTTCAACACCAGTGATACACAGGTACAAAGTGCATGAAGCACCACTGGGTACCTTTCGGGTAGTGTATAAAGGCTACAGGCTTCTTCTCACAGTCTGTTTCCATACATGGACCAAAGGCCTCGGGAACAGGGGCGTGCGTAATTACGATTTACGATTTACGATTTACGACATTTTGAGTCGTAAATCGTAAATTTTCGTAAATGTGATCTTCGGTCCACGGATGACAAACGTCCACATAATGTGATACGATTCGGATTATGACGATGTACTCACTTTTAAAGACTTCCCTCATTGCTATTATCTATTTACTTTTTTATGTTCTGCTGTGGTGTTGTGACACAAAAACGCAGCTTTGTGGAAGGGCCGCTCGAGTTAATTCCTGGCAATGGAACTGGGGTAGCCTTTTTTCTGGTCACACTCTAGCACAACATCTCACATCCGAGTTGTCTGAGTTCCAGTTTAGAGAAAGACATGAAAATTCTCCTTGCACTGGTTGTGATAGCTTACTACCTCGATACCAGCCACTTGAGGCTTAAAGAAACTGATTTGAATTGTTTCTATCAAGACCATCAGCTTCACTGGTTCCATGCTGATATCAGCGGCCAGCTCATCCCGGATACGGGTGGGTGCTGATCGGTCCCACGAGGTGTGGATGTTGCGTTCGATCAAACGGCGCCGGTGGTGTAATGGCGTAGAGCATTCCCGCCCGGTCAGAGGGAGGTGCGGGTTCGAGTCCCGCCTGGCGCTAGAAGTTTTGATCGCAACAAAACATCGTTGTGACAGCTTACAACCTCGATACCAGCCAATTGAGGCTTAAAGAAACTGATTTGAACTGTTTCTATCAAGACCATCAGCTTAACTGGTCCCATGCTGATATCAGCGGCCAGCTCATCCCGGATACGGGTGGGTGCTGATCGGTCCCACGAGGTGTGGATGTTGCGTTCGATCAAACGGCGCCGATGGTGTAATGGCGTAGAGCATCCCCGCCCGGTCAGAGGGAGGTGCGGGTTCGAGTCCCGCCTGGCGCTAGAAGTTTTGATCGCAACAAAACATCGTTGTGACAACAGCTAAACTGTTGGAAAGAATAAAACAATCATGTTTCAATCTGATTATCACTGCACGTCATGGAGCGTAGTCTATTTACGTATGAGGTGCTCATTAAGCACTCGCACTTTCATAATAGAAGTGAAAAAGTTTGGCACTTTTGGTCTCGTTTCAATGGTTTGATTGGGGCTGTTGCGTTCGCTCTATGCGATCCGTTCAGAATGCTAAAGACTGGGCAAAAGATACGATAGCGTTTGTTACAAAGGTAGTGGAGAGCAGGACTGGCGAATGCAAGCAGTCGTTAATTAGTAATGCAATATTTTGAAGTTTCCGAAAATTAATAATTGCAAGCAAACCTGCGAGCGAAGTAAATGCCGAAAGTAATTGCCTGGTATCGTCGAACGACGATCTTTCATTCCAGAAGTTGCGCTGGCCTTCAAAAATGATAAGGGACAAAGCATGACGTTAGCCAGTCCCTGTTTGAGATGCGCCATCCATTCTTTCTACCTCTGTGGAATACCGTAGAGGTCATTTGGGTGTATTTGCCCTATAGAATAAATTGCGGTTGCCGCCGATGTAGAGGTCAGTGTTTTTTCCTTCCCAGGCAAATCAGGAATTCACAACCCAGCAGGTATGGAACACTTAATTGTCCGTGGTAGGATCCTAATCAAGAACTATTCTGGAGCACGCGATAGCCATCCTCCTACGACTTCTCTACCATGGGTTTCCCTTATGTTTAAAATGCACCTTGTATGAGTCAGTTAAACCACTTTCAATTCAAGCTGCACCTTGCTTCTCTACTTTACTTCTAAAGAATGCCACACAAATATCTTCTTTTACAATTTGGAGTCAAAAATCCGACTATGATGAGTGTCTAAAATGTGATTATATTCTTTCAATCGGCACACAATTCCTTCCCGTCTGCTACAAAAATGCTGTTGGGTACAATTCAAAATGTGAGAAGGCTTAGAACTTTAGGTGTGTTATGCCATAGAAATGTGCCATGCGCTCACTCAGTAGGGATTCTTGTTGGATTATTTGAGCAAATACTGTTTTCGTCGAGTTGACCAGCGATCAAATTATTTTTTTTTGGTTTTGAATGGAATGGCTCTTGTTGGTTTATTTGGAGTTGTTGCGGTTGTTTCTACAAAGTCATAGTTCTATATGCAAACCAATGGCCAGTAGAATGATAAACATTTTTGGTCGTCCAAGCAGTGTAAGCTTTCTATTTGGGCACCCGCCTTTTAAGATAGCGTTTCTGAACAAGCGCTTTAGTTTGGTTCTCCAAAAACTTGTCCAGCTTGATTTGAAAGGTGCTAGTTGATTTTAATGGCTTCCATCTTAATTAGAAAAGTGTCCAGCTCAAGCTGAAAACATCTCAATAAAAACATAGTTAGCTTCGATTAGCTTTGAAATAATAGAAAAAACAAGGAAATTAGATGCATTATAAGTCAGGCACCTCTTAGATTTACGGTTTACGATTTACGACATTTTTTTCGTAATTACGATTTACGATTTACGAAATTTCGGATTTCATTTAAGCACACCCCTGCTCGGGAAAAACCATCCTGCTCGGATTTTCAATGGAGACCACGTTGTGACGTCGGAGGTGGTTCAAATGAGAAACGAGGTGTGCGGATCCCGCAAGTTAAGCTAAACGGCATCGATACTATACCTTTGTCCTTGGGAAAAAATTTCGAATTTCGAATGATCGAATAATATTCGATTTTCAAAATTTCGAATTTCGAATGATCGAATAATATTCGATTTTCAAAATTTCGAATTTCGAATGATCGAATAATATTCGATTTTCAAAATTTCGAATTTCGAATGATCGAATAATATTCGATTTTCAAAATTTCGAATTTCGAATGATCGAATAATATTCGATTTTCAAAAAGTCGAATTTCGAATAATCGAATTTCGAATAGTCGAATATTCGAATAATCAAATGAACACTATTATTTACTGTCGTCACCCAGTGGTTGACATTTAATTATTTTTTATTACCCACTGTGAAGGAAATGGATGGCTGCTCCATCCATTTCCTTTACGAGACCAAAGGACAATAACAGCGGTATAATGGCAATGAAGCACGCTTTGCTTCCCTAAGAATTCGTGCACCGAGAAGAGAGAAACACCTTGGGTAGGCAGAGCTAGATTGTTATAGGTCTTTCTCTATAGGTTGCTATCTTTCCTTATGTTATAGCGAAGCTTCCAGGTGGTAAAAGAATGATTATCATGGGCGGAGAAATGACACAAAGGCGATCTGGTGCAAAAAGGGCGCACTGGAGTCTCATGAATAGCATTCAGTTTGTGTTCTAGCTCCGTTGAAGAGAAACGGACCCGCGTTGGAATCTAATCTGACAAGACACTACGACTTGGACAGTGTTAGAGCGAAAATGGGGATGGCTCACTTTCATAGGAAACGGAGTATGACTGGCTCTTGTACTCCATAGCCATTGCTCTTCCTCTCTTCTTCAACGTCTTTACTGGCAGAAGGCAGGAGCTTTCTAGGCCCCTGAAAGTTCTACCTCCCTACCGCAGCCCCTTCGGCTCTGGCAAAAGGTAAAAATATCTGTGTACAGGCATAACCCTAATCACTTGCGATTCACGTGAATGGCCACAGCACGCTCGACGGCCGTTTACAAGGAAGCAGGTGCTCAACGGAGGGCCGCGCTTGCAGCGCTTACTTCGCGTCAACTCACAAGGGAGGTCAATGAACTTCCCGTGGGGATCTTATAAGTGACCTATTGAGCGCTGTGGGAGATTTTCCGAGAGGCACTCCAGTGGTTTAAAACTGAATGCAGCTAAGGGACATTTTATTCAACGAATTTACCGAATTTACCTTTTTAAGGCGCCTTTTATACTCCCGCCGCGGCGCGGCGCGTCAATTTGGGGAGCGGCGCGGCCAGTCGCGCCGCGCCCCGAATTGGACGCGCCGCTGCGCGATTGCAGTTAGAAAGGGGAGCGTCAGCGACGCGCGGCCACGAGCTTCTGCGCACTACGGCCCGTGCTCCGGAAACGGTCCATGAGTCATTGAGGGAGCAAAACAGAAAGGATTCGTCTGGCTGATCAGCGCAATGCATCTTGTCAATGCTTGTCGTGGGATTCCTATGGGGAGCGACGAATCCTCTCTTAAGCCTGGAGTCGAAGTCGTTCGCTTAACCTACGGTTGAAACTGGTGAGTGTGGTATTGAGTCGAATCCCCTGCAATGCAGACGGCTTTAAACCACTCTTTATTTTGCGATATGTGCGGGTCCAAAAGTAAAACTGCTGGAAGGTACTCATCGTGGAGAATCACTCAAAATGCCTTCTCATATGGCCATTCTGGGATCACTGTGCACTAAGCATATCCTTGGCGTGGCATATGAAGCTTCGTGAATGTCTACAGATCTCCTACTAGGTTACTGAAAGTACGGGCTAAGGTCGTGGTCACCAATTTCGCCCAAACTTCCTAATCATGCAAACCTAGTAATCGTCTGTAACTTCAAAAAAACGATGTCAGACTCGTGATCAGCACCCTAAATATACCCTCCTCCTTCCCAATAGCAGAAGTTTGGTCGAAACGGTGAAATCTCCCACACTACACCGAGTCTGCCGCGGCTGATCGCGCCGCGCCGCGCCCTTCCCCTCAGCGGCGCGATTCGCCGAATACCGTAACCCAAAATTCCGTCAAATGTGGTGTTTTGCGGCGGTGGAGTATAGAAGCGATGCGGCGCCGCCTCGCGGCGCGAAAAATCGATAGCCATGCCGACCATCACATCGCGCCGCGGCGCAAGTATAAAAGGCGCCTAACGCGAAAATTTTTCGTTAAAAAGTGGTCGTTAAAAATTTACCGAAAAATTTAACGCACACCCCTGCTGCCCATCGCCTCCCCACCACTCTCTGCTAATCGAAGGTTTAGGGACTTGTACTCCCACAACTCCGGAGATCGAAAGCAGGTTTCGCCCAAACGTCGTCTAGAGGGCTAATTGAGGTGCTGATCGCAAATCTAGTAAACGTTTTCACGTGATCGCGTGATTCCACATTTTCATGAGTGATCAAGTTTATCAGTTTGAGTACATGGAATCGCTTTCTTCACCTACATATGTGATCAGACTTGCTTTCCAGTCTTCGACTTTGAGATGGAAAGTAGTTCACGAAAAATGGATAATTTAGAAAAAGAAATGACAGATTCGTGGCAGCAGCCTAAATTTCCTAAGGCGAGGAAAGGACGAAATCAGTGGTCATGACAACCCCATCCTTACTCACGAACACACACTATGAAATATCGTAAGCTGCCAAATTGTCGAAATTGGATACCATATTCGTGCTCAGCATCCAAAGTAGCAGTACAGGCGATGTTTGGGCGGAAAAAAATTCCGACCTCCACTCAATTTTTGGAGTCAAGATAGTACAACACGGCCGGTTATTCTGCACCTTTTCTTGCACATACTCACCATCGCCTATTGTGGTCGACCGTAACACCGAAAGCGTTTGCCAGCTTCGTGATCAGAACCTCAGTTAGCCCTCAGGACAACGTTTGGACGAAATTTTATTCTCTACTTACGAAGTCTTGAGAATTACTACAAGTACCTACGTTTGGAAAGCCCCCCCCCCCTGTCAGCGTGGGAGTAGGCTGCAAGAAGACCAATACTACGGAGTGGGTCAAAAATGATACATTTTATAAGAGATGGTAAAATTAGTAAAATTTACAAGAGAAACGTTCTCTATAGAAACGCGAAGCCCGATCAGCACATCCCTGAGATGGACTGAAGCAAAACATTTCGATCATGTTCGTAAATGAGGTTAAAATGAGAATGTGTTCTACACTTACCAAAACGCACAGCAATCCGTAAACACCTCTCCTAGATTCGAACCTGGACCTCTCCCCGCTATCCACACTCCCAGTTTGTCGCACTTGAATGTACCTTGCAGTCCCTTTCGGGAAACCTAATAAACTGTCAGATTTCTAACATCTAACTATAATTAAAGCTCTATAGCATCTGCATGTTAATTTCTGAGTATTTCAAGGCCATTCAAGGCGTCACTTTCGCCTTATCAGCCAGCACTGAAGTGCTACAGTTTTTTGTAATTTTTTACCTACCCAGATGCCCACAGGACATTTGAAGGCCACTATGGTGCTTCTTAGACACACCCTTATAACAAGCAATAGGTCATTTTGGAAATCTCCACGCGAGTTCATTGACTTCCCTTGTCAGATTGCGTACACACAATTCGGCGCACTTTGAGCGACGCGCGAAACTCAAACGTCGTTTTTTATCATAAGGTCACACTCCCCTGGTTTTCGAAGAAGAGTGCCACTAACTTGTTAAGAGATTGATAAAGAATATTCGAATATTCGACTATTCGAATATTCGATATTCGAAGCCTTCGAATATTCGAATAAACGAATATTCAAATATTGGCCACTTTCGAATATTCGAATAAACGAATAATTCGAATATTGGACTTTCTCGAATATTCGAATAATCGAATAATTCGAATATTGGACTTTCTCGAATATTCGAATAATCGAATAATTCGAATATTGGACTTTCTCGAATATTCGAATAATCGAATAATTCGAATATTGGACTTTTTTTCGAATAGTCGAATATTCGAATATTCGAAATTCGAATTTATTCGAAATTCGACTATTCGAAATTCGAAAAGGACAAAGGTATAATCGATACACTCTTTCCCTCATGTCTGCCTGTCACACGGAAATCAGAGGTCTGCTGAAGGTTTTCTAGAACTAAACACCAGCAATGTCCGCCGACGGTCGAGTGGTGATCCACCTGCTCACGCTGAAGTGTGGCCCACCTTTAGACAAGGAGCCTTCGAGGGAAGAAATCAAGCTGGCCGAACTGATGGCCAACATACTCAAGGACTTCGAAACACGTCAACTTGTAGTTGACGAAGACGAACAGCTGGAAGTGGTGGAAGAAGAAGAGGAAGATTTTGATCTGCAAGATGAACTGATGGACGTGGAGAGGCAAGCAAGCAGTGGGCGTATGATAACGTTTTCGGGTGAAACTCTTGTTTCGGAGGAAAGGGTACGTTTTCAGTTGGATTTCGGTTGCGTGCTCGTAACCATGGAGGAAGACACCGCGATTTACTACACAGGCACTTTGTACCTGTGTATCACTGGTGCTGAACATTTATCACCATGTTGAATACCACAGCATACAGCTGGAAAATGCGCAGAAAACGTGAAAATGGTATGGACGTCACAATCCCCTAAATCTCAACCAAACAGTTGAAACAGTTGCAAAAATGCAGCAGCGAAGAGGAACCAAACCCCTGACCTCCCTCGCACGAGTCAACCCTCTACCCATCTGTGCCCCGAGCCACTGGCTACAAACGCATGGCGGGGTACAAGACCCCCAAACGCGTGCTGCGCCGTATCCCATTGTTACCCTACTCCTTGGTTTTAGCGACTTGGCAAAAAATAAACACATTTTCAAACCAATTGAAGGGTGAGGATTCTCCCTATATGACTCGCTCTCCCGTTCAGGCATACGCTTCAGACCCTTCCCTTGTGAGTCCCGATTTGCGTGTTACCATGTTGTCACGACGTCCATGACACATCTGCACCCCGGCACACATGCCACGACTTCCCCCTTTGCTGATCCCCTCTTCACTGCTCTCCTACTGGTCCTTCTTACTCGGAATCCTAACGCAAGTTGGACGTCTTCGGCAGGTCTTCTGAATTCCTACGCACATCGGGCGATGTCTGCCGCACGTCTTCTGAACCCTGATGCAGATGAACTACGTCTAGGGTACGCCTCCTGAATCCCGACACTCCTTGGACGACGTCTGCGGCACGTCTTCTTAATCGCTACGCACGTTGGTCGTCTTCAGCACGTCTTTTGAATCCCAACGCACATTGACGACGTCTGCGACACGTCATCTGAATCCTGTCGCACGTTGAAAGACGTCTAGGGCACATCATCTATCTGGTAAATCCCTACGCTCTGCACTTGCTCCCCATTCATACCAGGGGTGCACACGAAGTTCTGCGCGTTAAATTATTTTAACGAAATTTTTTAACGGAAAATTTTCGTTAAATTTCCGGTAAATCGTTAAATTTCGGTAAAGAAATACAATTAGCTGCGAACTGTTATTTCAATTCAAAAACCAAGGAAAATGTTATATGTTCCATCCAACTTCAGCTGATCAACAACTAAAGTTCAAGGAACGGAGTGTAACACTACAATGTGGCTTACACAAGTCATTACCAACAAGGTGTGGACAGTAAAGTAAACAAACCTTCGGCAGCAAATTATCTTCATGGTGTGGAATACACCAGGTATAGGATTATCAATCAAGTGAACGGTACTTGGTGGGCTGAAGCCCGCTTTGACAGGGCAACTTAAAATGTAAGATCAGGCAGACCCCGAAGTTTCTCCCCCTTTCCTGGTCTTTACGAAACCGTTTTGTGTGACTGTTATACGGACGTCTACAATCTCGATGTGGGAACCAGCTCACTAAGTACCGAAAGAGCTAACAAAAATACAACTGAAAGCCTATTAGTGGAATGTTAACACATTGACGAACGTACGATTTTCGCGTGCCCTGTGCGTGAGACCAATTGATTTTTTACACGACATCATGTCACACGCTTCCCCTCAGCCGAATGGGTGCGACACGGTTGTTGACGTGTTAATGTTCAGGAAAGTAGCTTTCCGAATTTTTGTTATTAGGGCGCGTGTAGAACAGTCGGAGGGGGCGCCGGTTTTTGCATGCAATCCTATACCAAGTTCCTGGTTCGGATTTCCCGATCAGCCAACTAAGCCTTCCACCCCCGGTGAATTTTTGGTCGGTGAATTGGTATCAGACTTGTCTGGGAAGGATAAACAGCTGACTTCTTCATCGGCTGACCATCATAACTGATTTACTGCATGGCCGACTACGCATCCAAATCGTCTCCAGGACATCATATAGAAGTAGGATGCGTGACGCATCCCAAAAGACATTGAGTGACGGCGTTCTTTATTACATCACTAGCGTTTTTCTCAAATCATTTAAAATACCTCCGCCGACTGGAAACATTCTCTCCGTCTCGACTGCTTTAGGTGGCGAGCAAGCATTCTGGGATAAGCAGCGCCAAGTGAGGATAAGCGTATCCTACGATGAGGTCAGACCGCTAACTTTGTGGATTTATTGACGTGCTTGGCGGCTCGATGAAGAACATTTCTAGCTGCAATTGTATTATTTCCAAAAATCCAAATGCGCCATAGATGGCATGAGAATGGCATAAAAACATGAAAATATTCTTCCTGACTTCAATAGCTATTCAGGAATAGTCCTAATTGGGAGGATGAGGCCTGCGATATTAGTGAAAACAGAGGGAAAATTGATAAACTTACTGAGAAAAAAGGTCCGTTAAAAATTCCGTTAAATTTCTAAAAATTTCCGTTAAGTCGTTAAGCTGGATTTTAACGGAAAGTGCCGTTAATTCGTTAAATTCGTTAAATCGTTAACCGTTAAATGTGCACCCCTGATTCATACCCTGAACGCTGAAAATATCGTAAACTTGGACGTCCCGCCGCCAAGGATATAGTTCGCCAGCAATAGCCCGTGGTTAAGCTCAAAGAAAGCCCGGCTGGCATACGCCGCACTGTCGTAGGTAACTCTTGGCTTCAGTCCCCTCCCCGTGACTAAGGCCTATGTTATACTCCCGCGGGAGCATCCGCGGATGTTCGGAAATCGCGCCGGGACCTCGCGCCGGGCCACTCGTCGTGGCCCGCCACACCCACCGTCCGCGGATCGCCGCCGATAGAACCAGGCGCGGGGAACGCGCTCCAATGCTACGCTAGCCGTCCCGGGACGAGGACGACCGTCCGCGGTGCACCTTTCGTCCGCGGACGTCCCGCGGATGCTCCAGCGGGAGTATAACATAGGCCTAACGACGTGACCCACGGATTTAGCGAATTATATATAGTAAGGTTGTTTGAGAAGCACCGCAGTGGTTCTCAAATTTCCTGCGGACATCTGGATAGGTCAAGAATTGCAAGGAAGTGCGTGCCGATAAAGCAAAAGTGACGAGGGAACTGCCACGTCGTGGCTAGAATCTAACTCGCAAAAGGTTGGAGGCTGCAACGGTAGTGGACTTATAGCGAACTCATCTTTGCTCGTTAGCGTTACAGTATAGTTGTGCCCGCATGAACAATCGAATTCGGATAATTCTCTTCGAAATCGAGTATTCGTATTCGAACGTTCGAAGAAATGTGATTTTCGATTGAATTCGAATTCAAATGTTCGAAGGAACGAAATTTTCGAACGTATCCGAATTCGAATGCTCGAAAATCGCGATTTTCGAACGTATTCGAATTCGAATGCTCGAAAAATCGCGATTTTCGAACGTATTCGATTTTCGAATATTCGAAAATCGTCGCTATTCGAATATATTCCGTTATGCGAAATTTTTTGGAGATCACCGTAATTATACGTTACGCTGACCGAAGAGGAACTTTGAGGAACACCGCTCATCGCCAAAGCAGTGGCGACTGGATGGCCGGGTGATACGGGATACGGCCAAGCGTGGGGTTCGATTTTTGACAAAAATTGACGGCCCCCCTCTGAAGCGGACTTCGTGCGGCCCTCTCCGTTTCTCTTCCACTGTTTTATTCCTTATATGTCTTGGTTTCTTCAAGGTTATATGTGCATTTTGAACCCTTGGTTCTTCTTTTCAGGTGCGGCTTTTACACTGAAGAGAACATTGAAAAGGGGTCACTGAACAATACATGCTTTAAAAACACAATAAAATTCTTCAAACTTTCGGAAGTGTCGCGAGAGTACAAGCTGCCGCTGTGCCTTACGTTCATCGACCTGAAGAAGGCATTCGACTCCGTCGAGACTGAAGCGGTCATGGAAGCCCTGCTCACCCAGGGCGTTCCTACTCAGTACATCAGGGTCCTTCGAGAGCTGTACAGTGGATTCACGACCAAGATCTCACCATTCTACAACGACGTCGTCATTGACGTGAAGAGAGGGGTTCGACAAGGGGATACCATATCCCCGAAGCTCTTCAGCGCCACCCTCGAAAACGTCATGCGCGAACTAGAATGGGAAGACATGGGAGTGAAGGTCGACGGCCGGCAACTACACCATCTTCGCTTCGCTGACGACATCGTGCTCATAACACCGAGCATCAGTCAGGCGGAACGAATGCTGGCCGACTTCGATCGTGTATGTGGAAGCGTTGGACTGCAGCTGAATCTTACGAAGACGATGTTCATGAAGAACGGATGGGTTTCTGATGCCCCATTCTCGCTCAACGGAACGAACATCTCCGAATGCTCCAGCTATGTGTATCTGGGTCGCGAAGTCAACATGGCCAACGACCTAGCACCAGAGCTGAGCAGGAGGAAACGAGCGGCTTGGGGAGCTTTCAAGAGCGTCGAAGAAGTCGCGAAGAAGACGAAGAACGTCCGACTCCGTGCCCACCTATTCGACTCCACTGTTCTTCCTGCCCTAACATACGCCTCAGAGACCTGGGCTATGCGAAAGCAGGATGAACACGCGATCAGCGTCGCGCAGCGTGGAATCGAGAGGACGATGCTCGGAGTGACACGACTCACGCAAGTGAGAGAAGGGCTCCGGGGTTCCGAGCTTCGCCGACGTTCGAAGATCAGAGACGCTGTCGCATGGGCCAAGTCGTCGAAAATTAGGTGGGCCGGCCACGTAATGCGATTCGCAGACACCCGCTGGACGAGAGTCGTCACAGATTGGATTCCGCGGGATGTCAAAAGAACACCAGGACGCCCACCAACGCGTTGGTCGGACTTCTTCGTGAAAGCCCTGAACGACCGATATGACGCTCTTCGTGTCCCTCGAGCGAGGAGGATCCATTGGACCACTCTGGCACGCGACAGGGACGAATGGAGACGCTGCTGGCGCCCGCTCGAGCAAGTCGATGATCAACGGGACGACAGGTGATACAGGTGATCCATTTCTCGTCACAGGTTACGATGCGATCAAGGAATGGGTCCGTTTCGTTCTGTAGAAGCAGTGCGGACGAGATCTCATATCGTCGGTTTCTTTGCTCCTCAGACAGCTCGTGAGGCACCCATCTTTCCAGCTTTTTGGTCTTTCCAATTTCCTTCAGATGCCGGGCAGCTGTGTTGTGACTGACGCCAAGAACCTTCGTTATCTCCCTGGTACCTTTGTGTGGATCCTCCTCTACCACATCTCTCAGCTTGTCCTCATCAACATCACTATGCCTCCCACGACCTTCATGTTCTTCCAAGCTCTCATCTCCATTCCGAAACTTCTGATACCAACGATACGCCGTCCGAATTGTGGAACATCCTTGACCGAATGCGGCGTTGATCTTCTCGTTCGCCTCCTTAGCTGTAGTGCCCAACTTGAATTCATACAAATAAATGCCTCGGATTACCCTTTTGTCCATCTGCAAAAAAGTCAATAAAACTCTAAAGTTTTCCCACTTTTACATAGAAAATTTGGTACTCGCCGGTAGAGCAAAGTTTGCGCTTCTAAATGGCATGCCACGTGTTACGGTTTGTTGGGATTCACGTTTTCGGAATCTGGTGTTCACGATGGTGAGGCGACTTCGCATACTCGAGAATGCGCTCACCATCTGCGTTACGTGAGCCAAAACCGAGACCACCATGACAGCCGTACCCGTCTTTCGCAGCGCCAACGTGTCCGTTCAGGTCACCTGCGACAATGATTACGTCTTGTGACGGCACTTCCGCTGTCTTCTCATCAAGCAGGCTCTAAAATTCACCCTTGGCTCGCTCAGAGCAGCCTGTCTGTGGAGCATATGCAGAGAAAAGATGATACCGCCGCCGTTCTGCAGCGATTACAACCTTCATCAAGCGGTCATTGAAACGTTCCACGCTTGCAATCGCGTCTCGGAACCGTTCGGAGACGATCATACCGACACCACTAGTGGTCCTGGGACTGCCGCACAAAACGGCCTTGAAGCCACGGCCAATGTCCCTCGACTTACTATAGGACCACCTCGTCTCCTGCATCGCACACATGTCAATCTTCCTTCGCTCCAGTGCCTCTGCCAACTCAAAGGAGCGGCCCGACAACGTACCCACATTCAGCGTTGCCACACGGGTCTTGCTTACGTTGCGGGACTTTTGGACTAGCTCAGTTCCCCCCCCCCCCGATGCCGTCCTCGCATCAGGGACCCTCGCATAGTTTTCACACTCGCCGGGCTTTGCGAGTGCGCGTCGGCTCCCACGGACGCCGTAGCATTATCTCGTGAGACATTCAGCACCATCAACCATATGATGTGACATGGGTTGTTCGTAGGCCGGCCTGTCACTAGGGCCCGTCGCCTGCATTCGAGTGTCCGTGATTAGCTCGGTTCACAAAAACGAACAGTTTCCAGTGCACCACGTGGAGGAACGGCCATCGCCACCTATTTTATCACTGTATGTCAAACGGGCTAAAAGTTTTACAGGGTACGATTTCACTTTCTGATGCTGTTTCCTGCAGAAGAGAGAAATTTCTTTTCGTAGCAAGTCCATCCTTTGGTTGCCATTCCGTCATCGATTCGAAGAGCGCTTCAAAAATCTTGTAGGGAAAACACTTAGGTCGTCCTCAGTAATTAACACTTGAAATTTTATAGAGTGCAATTTTGGAAGTAGGTGTCGCTCCTTCAGGCAGAAAAGTACCGTGTCCATGACGTCTTGGGGAAATCTGAAAAAACGAAAACCCTTCATTGACTCTAAATCTGCGGATAGGAAATCTTTATTTTTCACTGCACAATAATCGGCATTAAATTTTTTTTGATATTCATTCCTATTTTTTAACTCCAGGAAACGCAAGTGCTTATATGTCTCCGCTTTGTCGTAGCAACAGTGGAAAAAATAACTTATTAGTAGATGCAAACATAATCTAAAAACCTGAAATCGGAGAGAATCCTCTGACGACGCCACACTACGACCCCTCCCCTTCGATTCCCGCACATCAAGCGTGACTCTGATACGGGGACAGGCTTGCAGGAAAGGGGTCGCGGGTTCGGAGTCGGAAGCTGGGATCCAGCATTGCTGGGCTTGCTCACACACTCTTGTCGATGTAAAGTTTATCTTGAAACGGTACTGTACCGTGCTGACATCAGAACTTTATTTCAACCTCGATGAAACGATTTAAAAGCAAAACACCGTCACCAACTGTGGTCGACCGTAACACTGAAAGCGGTTGCCAGATTCGTAGTCAGCTTCCCAGTTACCCTGAAGACGAGGTTTGGGTGAAATTTTTTTCAACCTACGGTGCGGTGAGACTGACTAAAAGTCCCTACGTTTGCAATGACACCCCTCCCAGCACAGGAGTGGCCGGGAAAAAACAGGTGCAATACTACGGGGTGGATCAAAAATGCTGCTTTTATAAGGGTTACCAGAATTAGTAAAAACTACAAGAAGAGTGTTCTTTATAGAAACTCGACACATTCGAGACATGGACCGAAGAAACACATTTCGTGGTCGTGAATGAGGTTACAATGAAAAACACTTTCAAGGCAAGTAGAGAACATTACATCCGAATCACACAAGTATGGCAACTAACGAGAGCTTCCCCATTAAGCCAAGCATGGTTAAAAACACGGTGTAACTATACGCAAAGAAGACCAGACATCTTCATTTCTAATAATAAGTTGAAAACAGAGTTAGAAAGTGAAAGGTAGTATTAATCTCTTACCGATGTCAAGACGTATTCTATTAGGTTGTAACGAATTAAATGGCACTGGCTCGCCCCATTTTTTGGCGCGTCTTTACGCGTTTGATCAAGAACAAACCGTAACATGTGGCATATCATTTAGAAGCGCAAACTTTGCTCTACCGGTGAGTACCAAATTTTCTATGTAAAAGTGGGAAAACTTTAGAGTTTTATTGACTTTTTTGCAGATGGACAAAAGGGTAATCCGAGGCATTTATTTGTATGAATTCAAGTTGGGCACTACAGCTAAGGAGGCGAACGAGAAGATCAACGCCGCATTCGGTCAAGGATGTTCCACAATTCGGACGGCGTATCGTTGGTATCAGAAGTTTCGGAATGGAGATGAGAGCTTGGAAGAACATGAAGGTCGTGGGAGGCATAGTGATGTTGATGAGGACAAGCTGAGAGATGTGGTAGAGGAGGATCCACACAAAGGTACCAGGGAGATAACGAAGGTTCTTGGCGTCAGTCACAACACAGCTGCCCGGCATCTGAAGGAAATTGGAAAGACCAAAAAGCTGGAAAGATGGGTGCCTCACGAGCTGTCTGAGGAGCAAAGAAACCGACGATATGAGATCTCGTCCGCACTGCTTCTACAGAACGAAACGGACCCATTCCTTGATCGCATCGTAACCTGTGACGAGAAATGGATCACCTGTATCACCTGTCGTCCCGTTGATCATCGACTTGCTCGAGCGGGCGCCAGCAGCGTCTCCATTCGTCCCTGTCGCGTGCCAGAGTGGTCCAATGGATCCTCCTCGCTCGAGGGACACGAAGAGCGTCATATCGGTCGTTCAGGGCTTTCACGAAGAAGTCCGACCAACGCGTTGGTGGGCGTCCTGGTGTTCTTTTGACATCCCGCGGAATCCAATCTGTGACGACTCTCGTCCAGCGGGTGTCTGCGAATCGCATTACGTGGCCGGCCCACCTAATTTTCGACGACTTGGCCCATGCGACAGCGTCTCTGATCTTCGAACGTCGGCGAAGCTCGGAACCCCGGAGCCCTTCTCTCACTTGCGTGAGTCGTGTCACTCCGAGCATCGTCCTCTCGATTCCACGCTGCGCGACGCTGATCGCGTGTTCATCCTGCTTTCGCATAGCCCAGGTCTCTGAGGCGTATGTTAGGGCAGGAAGAACAGTGGAGTCGAATAGGTGGGCACGGAGTCGGACGTTCTTCGTCTTCTTCGCGACTTCTTCGACGCTCTTGAAAGCTCCCCAAGCCGCTCGTTTCCTCCTGCTCAGCTCTGGTGCTAGGTCGTTGGCCATGTTGACTTCGCGACCCAGATACACATAGCTGGAGCATTCGGAGATGTTCGTTCCGTTGAGCGAGAATGGGGCATCAGAAACCCATCCGTTCTTCATGAACATCGTCTTCGTAAGATTCAGCTGCAGTCCAACGCTTCCACATACACGATCGAAGTCGGCCAGCATTCGTTCCGCCTGACTGATGCTCGGTGTTATGAGCACGATGTCGTCAGCGAAGCGAAGATGGTGTAGTTGCCGGCCGTCGACCTTCACTCCCATGTCTTCCCATTCTAGTTCGCGCATGACGTTTTCGAGGGTGGCGCTGAAGAGCTTCGGGGATATGGTATCCCCTTGTCGAACCCCTCTCTTCACGTCAATGACGACGTCGTTGTAGAATGGTGAGATCTTGGTCGTGAATCCACTGTACAGCTCTCGAAGGACCCTGATGTACTGAGTAGGAACGCCCTGGGTGAGCAGGGCTTCCATGACCGCTTCAGTCTCGACGGAGTCGAATGCCTTCTTCAGGTCGATGAACGTAAGGCACAGCGGCAGCTTGTACTTTCGCGACACTTCGATGAGCTTCGTAATGGTGTGTATGTGGTCAATCGTGCTGAATCCTCTCCGAAATCCTGCTTGTTCGCATGGCTGTCCTTCGTCCAGCGTTCTACTAATCCTATTCAGGATGACTCGAGTGAACAGCTTGTAGACTACGGACAACAGGCAGATCGGGCGATAGTTGCCAATGTCGTGCACGTCTCCCTTCTTGTACAGCAAAACGGTCTTGCTGGTCTTCCACTGAGATGGAACCTTGCATTCGGACAAGTAGCGTGTGAAGAGCCGCGCCAAGGTGTTCATGAGCGCTGGCGGGAGGTTCTTCAGGTATTCCGCTCTGATCCTGTCAGAACCGGGTGCTGTACGTTTCTTCACCGACGAGATGGCGTGTCGGATTTCAGAAGAGAGAACAGGGGGGACGACGTATCCATCCTGCGGAAGATGGCATGGGGGCAGGTGGACGTGGCTATCGAAGAGATCGGAGTAGAAGTCGTGGATGACTTTCTCCATGGTCCTTCTGGAAGAGGTGACGGTTCCGTCAGGACGTCTGAGAGCGGTCATCTTGGTCTTGAAGTTGGCGAAGTTCCGGCGGGCATTGCGGATGCTCAGCCCTGCCTCTGCTGCTTCAGCCAACACTTCCGCCCTTCTCTCTTTGAGATCTTCCTTTATCGCCGCTCTGCATAGCTTTGCAAGCTCGGACGTCAGTTGGTAGTTGCCTGACGCTCGTGCTGCTCCACGCTGGCGTATCAGCTCGAGAGTTTCCGGAGACAGACGTCTCTTGGTGGTCTTTAAGCTCTCGGCTCCCTTAGCACTATCGTGGAGATGGTGCACGAAGCGATCGTATTCCTCGTCGACGTTGTCCATGACGGCATCTTCCCAAAGGCCGACAAGAGAGGTGTAGAGATCCCAGTTGATGGTCGTTCTGGGATTCCTCTTCTTGAACTTCGCGGCCTTCTCTCCTTGACGCGAAAAGCGGAACCTCGCGCGAAGGAGGCGATGGTCCGATCCCGTGTAGAACTTGGGGACAACGGAGACATCGGTCAGGCAATACTTGCGATTGAAGATGATGTGGTCGATCTCGTTGTGGAACTGGCCACCGGGGGATTCCCAGGTCCATCGTAGGGAGGGAGGCTTCTGGAACTGCGAGTTTCCATGGATGGTCTTGGTCGACATGATAAACTCAGACAGCCTTTCACCTTGCTCGTTCCACTCCAAACCGTGGGTTCCGATGTGAAGTTCTTCCGGCGACCTTCGTGGCCCGATCTTGGCGTTGAAGTCGCCGACGATCACCTTGTAGGAGGTGTGATCTTCCTTATAGAACTTCTCCAGCTCCACGTAGAAGGCCTCGACGTCTTCGTCGTCGTAGTCGGATGTTGGAGCATACGCGACGAACACAGTCAAGGCTGGCACGGAGCCACATCGCTTCAGTCGCAGACGTCCGATTCGGCTTGTCAGAGACTCGTACGAATCGATGTTCATGGCCAAGTGCGTGTTGACGAGGACACCAACGCCGCCTACTCCCCTGCTGTCGCATGTTCCGAGGAACAGTTCTTCTCCGGAGTCGTAGGCGGCGTGTAGGAGGTGGTGTCTTCTCGTCTCGGTCAGTCCGATGACGTCGTACTTGATCTTCCTGGCTTGTATCATCAGGTCCTCGACGGATGCTTCCGACGCAAGCGTGCGGGCGTTGTAAGTACAGATCGTCATCCTAGTCCTTCTCAGTTTGCGCAGCCTGGTTAGGCCCTGAGATTTTAGCAGCCTCTCCGTACTCGTCCTTCCCATCGCTGCAGAAATGGGGGCTCTTTCGGGGTCAGGGGAATGAGGCCCTTTAGTGCTGCTGTGTTTGACTGGAATACAACACGGGTAGCTAGTCAGACTCTGTCGTGCGGGCGGGGTACTCCGGGCAGCCAGCCAGACTGCCCGAAGGGACGGGGCGAGACTTAAGGCGGCCTCGAATCGCCTTACATGTACTCCCAGTCTACCGAGTGCAAGCTTTTGGCCGAGCCGACACAGTTACAATCCGCACAGTCACGGACACATCCACGCACACTGTGCACGAACATGCCGCTCCCACGCACAAGGAACGCATCGACCCGACACAGCAGGAGCAAGGAGTCCATCCCCTGCATCCCACCTGCGTCTCTGGGCAGTACACGGTCGCATTTGGTTCGTGTTTAATTCCCCTATCCACCACCCGGGGACGCGCCACGTGGCCCTGCGACAAGCGGCCCGAGATCCCTCTTAACAAGAGAGCCCGAAGGCTCTCTATCGAGGGAGATCCGTGGAAAGAGAAATGGATAATGTACGACAACAGGCGACGATCGGCACAGTGGGTGGACAGCGATGAGAGCCCCAAGGTTTTTGCGAAGCCGGAATTGCACCAAAAGAAAGTAATGGTGGCAGTATGGTGGTGTTCGCTGGGAATTATTCACCACAGCTTCCTCCCTCCCGGTGAATCCATCACGGCAGAGAAGTACTGCATTGAAATTGAAGAAATGATGAAAAAGTTGAAGGATATCCGGCCGGCCTTGGTAAACCGAAGGCGAGTTCTCCTTCTGCACGACAATGCTCGCCCCCATGTAGCACGAATGACGTTGCAGAAATTGAATGAGCTGAGCATTGAAACTCTACCACATCCTCCGTTTTCTCCCGACCTCTCCCCAACAGACTACCATTTCTTCAAGCATCTTGGCGACTTCTTGGTAGGGAAAATATTCAAATACCAACACGATGCCGAAAGTGCCTTCGAAGATTTCGTCAATTCCAGAACTTCTGATTTTTATGCTACTGGGATAAAAAAGCATGTGTCACGTTGGCAAAGATGTGTAGAATCAGAGGGTTTTTATTTCGATTAATAAACTTGCCTACAAGCCGAGATATTAACTATTTAAATTTACAGTGGTTCAGTGCCATTTATTTCGTTACAACCTAATACATTTTACAAAAACAATCAGCAATTCCACTTACATATTTGAACCTTTGACCACTCCCTATAAGTCAGCACCACTACCCACTCGGCCACCCAGTCACTTTTACGTTTGCAATGAGCGGTTTACCTCAATGTACCCTGCAGCTTCCTTCAAAAAGCTGCTATAGCGTCAACTTTCCAATAATTAATTGAGGCCACTTCGCAGATTATTTTTTGAGCACGACAATGCCATTCCAAGAAAAAGCTCGGAATGCTGATTACGAATATAGGTGTTGAAGTTGCAAAATGAAACTCCTAAGCGAGTTATGACCTGCCGAAGCTGGGTGGCCTGACCGCAGGCTGGCAGTGCTAAAGAGCTGACGTGAGAGCGATGTGTCATAGGACTTCCGTAGAACGCGCATCCAGGTGCGGCGGTGGCACAAGGGTAGTGTGCTCGCTCGTCACGTGTGACGTCGTTGGTTCGGTCCACATTGCTGTTGGTTCTTCTTGCACACCATGATTTGCCTTCGGAATGAGGTTTTATTCTAAATTATGACACATGTTTGATTGAATAGCCGGGAAAGCTATCATACATGTTCAGTATGACCCAGAGAGGCAGCTTACTGAAGGATCTGTCGCGGATTCACCGTATGCTTTGTGCCCCTAGGTTTTCAAACTTTTTGAAATAATCGTGGCATAAGGCATTTTACATTGATGATCACCCAGGTGTATGATAGTTTTTGAAGCTATTTAATCAAACATATGTCATCATTTAGAACATTTCTTTGTTGCTCTCTTTCTCTCTTCAAGTTTTGAAAGAGGGATCTCCATGCGCGGGTGCGATTTCTCTGCGATTTTTGGCAAAAATCGCAGAAAAATCTCCCCTCGGCCGCGCATGGAAATGCCTTTTCTAAGGAGCGATTTTGCGACCCTCAGAAAGAGAATTTCTTTAGTTTTATGAATGCCACCCGCATTTGCACATCTGTCAAAAATCAAATGTGGGTGGGTCAACTGCGATTTTCGGCAAGTGTTTCCGCAAAAAAACGCAGAGAAATCGCACTTCCCGGCCGCGAATGAAGATCGTTTTTCTCAAAATTTGGTATTGCAACCATAAGATAGGGCATTCCTTCTAGTTTTCTGAGTGCCGCCCGCATTTGCAATGATCTTAGAATTAGGCCAGTTAGGTCTGTTTTTGTAAAATCACTCCAAATTTTTCAAGGAAAGATCCCATCCCCTGGCAGCGCAGGAAAATGCCTTTTCTGAAAGGCGGTTCTGTGATCAGCAGACAGAGAATTTCTTCTAGTTTTCCGAATGCTAACCACATTTGCATATATCTCAAAACTGAAACTGTTACGATCGGTTGAACAAAGTACAAGTATAGCACCTTCCAATCACATCGACGAGCGATTGACCGAGACCCATCCTTTCGATCTCACCTAAAATAGCTCCAGATGAGCTGCATTTTTTATTATGTATCAAACGAAGATTGTGCTTTCCTAAGGCTACATCTCAGCACTAGACATTGTTTCATTCAGGAGTAAAAATCTCTTTTTTTAAATTGAGCATGACTTCTCCTGATCACAAGGAAGATCGCTTAGGAAAAGTTTGGCTTTTGAATATATATTTAATAGAAATTATCGATTTATAAAACTACATCTCAGCGCTAGATATCGTTTTCTTCAGGTGTGAAAAAATTTTGAAAAAAAGGAAAATTTGAGCATGGCCTCACCTGATCGCAGGGAAGATCGCTGAGGAAAGACGTGATTTTTGAACAACTAAAAAAAGCTGTGCTGTTGTGAACTCCAGCTTCAGCTCCAGTGGTAGCCTTTTCCATGAAACATTTTATTTTTGGAAAAATTCAGGATAGGAAAATCACTCCACCTGATCGGATGAAAGGTTTTTAGGAGAGGCCTGATTTTTTGATGTCAGGATATTGAAGGATAAATTTCGATAAGATCCATTTTCAGCTTCAGTAGTTACATCTCTCAACTGAAAATGTGTTGCGCCGTCACAAAAAAAATTGAGCAGCAATCGACCCATTTCAGCTATTTTGAAAACCGCTTCAAAAAATTTCTTATCAACATAATGTTGAGAATCCAAGTATCAAACGTCGAGAAGTCAGGTGATATAGAGAATATCTTCTCTATTTTTTACGCAATATTTTCATATATTCCACTCTTAATACTCGCTTCAATCACATAGCTTCTATAGCGCTCTCTCACTCTCTCATAGGATGACTCATTTCTGTAACTGTTCGTAAGCTAATCAGTTGGCTGATCAGAAGCTTGAACTTTCAACATGAGAATTATCGGTGCTTCTCATCTACCACAGAAGGACCCGCCCTCTTTCTACCGCATAAAAGGGCCCTGCTGTTCGCTGTTCTCATTCTGAGTTCGCTGGTAGCCTCCTCGTGTGCCTCTGACAGCTTCCTGCTCATCTTTCAATATTTGTAGAATTATTAGTATTCACATAAAAGTGCATACATAATATCGTCTTGTAGTGCAACAGCCCCGAGAGGCTCGTTTGATAATAGAAGACAAGTCCCGCGTGGCAAAAGGTTCGATCTACACTGTCGCCGTCAGCTTATGGTGCATCGGCCACCACAAGGACAGAAGACGACTAAGGAAGTGAGTTTGCGTCAACTACGTCTGCACATCGTCCCGTCTCTGCATGTAAAGTCGCTCGTCTCACAACAGCTTTAGCACATCACACAGATTGCGACATGACATCTACACTAGCATCTCGTCAAGGGCTCCTCACTCGAGCCACCAACCGACTTGCGAAGATCCTCAAGGACGAAGACGATCTCCTCCACGCGACGATAGAACCAACGTCAGCAGACGATGCCAATCTTCGGGCACTTCGACGTCGGATTCGCCAGGCGAAAGCGGTCGTCGAAGCAGAAGCTCAAAAGCTTGAAAAGGCATTGGACAACTACAGCACAGCAGCAGATAGCCTCGAAGACGACACGCCGTCAATATCAGAAATTCTGGCAAAAGTGGAACAAAACACCGAAGCAGCTCAAGGACTCCTCGACCAGGCATACAACGCAATGGCAACGCTAGCTAGGCTGCAGGAAAGTATCGACGACTTCTACACTCACAGCAGCAGAGATATCGAAGTCCAGGAGATGAAGCTCGCACCAGTTCCTATACCGAAGTTCAGTGGCAGGATTTGGGAATGGGAAACGTTCTGGACATCCTTCGAGCACACAGTTCATTCGAGGAACATCGACAATCTCTTCAAATTCAACTACCTCCTTGACGCTCTCGTAGGAGAAGCAAAGGAGTCAATCAAGCAATTTGAAGTCTCGGGCACGACCTACCCGTTAGTCGTCGATCACCTCAAGGAGAAATATGGCGACAAACAAGCCTTGGTGGATCAACTTCTCGTCAAACTCCACTCCGCAAGAGCTCGCAGCAGTCGCCTTGAGGAACAGGAAACGTTGTGCGATCAACTGTGCTCCCTTACTTCTCAACTGAAGCTCAAGGGAGAGCACATCGACAACACCTTCCTACAGAAGCAACTTCTCGTCAAATTCTCCAACGACATCCAGAGACATGTCTTGCGTCAAAAATCACGCTGTGAGGAGGAAAATACGTGGAACACAACACACCTGCTCGAGATAGCAGAGGAATATATCAAATCCGAAATCAAAGTAAGCAGGCAAATGGAGCGGCGACTGGAGGATACACCAAGACAGGAGACCGTTCACGCACCTAGAAAAGACTTCGGTAAAATCCCATCAAGCCAAAAGTTTCGTCCGGAGCCGTGCTTTTACTGCGACAAACTGGGACACCGACCAAGGAACTGCACGGAGGCAACAACGCTTGAACGACGAAGGCAGATCATGAAAGCAAAGAAGCTCTGTCACAACTGCGGAGGAAGTGATCATGTTGCAGCAGAATGTCCTAGAGGGGCTTGCAGATTATGCAAGGAGGTCGGACACCACACCTCAATCTGCAAAAGACTCTTCGACCGTCAAATCGACAGCCAGCGATCAACTCAGACAGCAAAGTATTCTAAGAAGCCATCAACGACATCTACACCGTCAAGAACGACGACGAGAATGAATACCGTCACAAGCGATCAGCACATAGTTGAAGAACACGATACAAATACAGTGTTTCATGTCAGCAACGCGAAAGACGTCCTCATTCTTGTGGGACAAGCCCAAGTACTCAATCCGACCACGCAATCCTTGGAACCAGTCCACGTTATGCTTGACACAGGGGCTGACCGCTCGTTCATAACTGATGGATTAGCCAGCCGCCTGCAGCTTAAGGATGAGGACTCAAGTCAGCTCCGCATTATGACGTTCGCATCAAAGACGCCAATTGTGAAGACTTGCGGCATCACGACACTTCGGATATGGGATGCCAGCGGAGCACCGCATTCCTTCACGGTCACGCGGATAGATACACTCACAGAGACCATGCAACGGAGCAGTCTCTCCAGTGAGGACAAACGTTTCCTCTGTGACCATGATCTCCAACTCTCCATCAACGCTTTCTCGAAAGACATTCGCCCCGAAATTCTTCTAGGATGTGCGGATCTATTCTCATTACTTCATAATGGACCAGCATCTCAGTACGTCCTCCCGTCTGGACTAAGCTTGATACCTTCGAAGCTGGGGTATCTGGTTGCAGGACGCAACTACGATGACCAGCAGACAGAGCACGGATCAATTGAAGACGATGCGCACGTTGAAACTGTTTTTTCAACCTCCGACGAGAATTCGCAATCGTGGGAAGACTTCTGCACATTCGAAGCGTCCGGAGTAGAAGAATTTGCGGGACCGATAGCTGAGGAACGCAGGAAAACAGACAAAGCTGTTTGGCAGGCGTTTGAACGAACAATTGAGAGAAAGCAAGACGGCTACTACGTGCGGCTACCATGGAAAACTGAAGCTGCGCAACTGCCAGACAACAAAGGACTTGCCGTCCGTCGTCTACAGGCCACGATGAAAAGGCTAGGCAGCGAACCAGAGATACTCCAACAGTACCAGGGCACCATCGACACTCAACTCAGACAAGGAGTCATTGAAGAGGTCGACGAAACGAAACCACCTGATGGAGATATCGTTCATTACTTAGCCCATCAAGCGGTTATAACACCTCACAAAAACACGACCAAATTGAGAGTGGTGTTCGACGGATCTGCACACCTAAAGGAATCACCATCTCTCAACGACGTGCTTAACCGAGGACCAGTCATGCTACCGAAACTCTTCGACATCCTCCTACGATTTAGAATCGGTAACGTCGCGATGGCAAGTGACGTGGAAAAGGCTTTTCTCCAAATCCGACTTCACGAGAAGGACAGGGACGCAACGCGTTTCCTGTGGCTTCGAGATACAACCCAGCCAGCGGTAGCTAGCAATATCGTCACCTACCGTTTTAATAGAGTGACGTTTGGATTGATTTGCTCACCGTTTCTTCTCGCAGGAACAATCAAGCACCATTTGGAGAAGCACGCCAAGAATTCTAAGCTCGCAAAGGAGATCGAGGAGAACACATACGTCGATAATGTCCTCGTCACCGCAGCGACTACTGAAGATGCAGTACAGATGTATAAGGATTCAAAGGAGATTTTCGAAGAAATGAGCATGAATCTCCGAGAATTCGTATCCAACGACAACGATTTACGAGAACACATCGCCAAAAAGGATTTAAGCGAAAATTCGACGCAGAAGATACTCGGAATCAGATGGAATTCAGCAGAGGACAAGTTTTGTCTGCTATGCTCGTATCCGCACAAGGAAAAGATTACAAAGCGGACTGTTTCCGAACAGATCGCGGCAATATACGATCCGCATGGATGGCTCACACCGATCACGTTGCCTGGCAAACAGTTCCTTCAACAGGTATGGGCATGCGGATACGACTGGGATACGACTCTGTCGAGTGACCTCCAAGCCCAATGGAAGGAGGTCTTGGCCAAAGCTCATGGATTCAGCTACGACATCCTAAGGAAGGTCGCACAGATAGACGACAGTATTCGACTCGTGCTGTTTTCCGATGCTAGCACTGTAGGGATGGCAGCCTGCGCTTACCTGGTTTCGTCTGCTAGCGCGACACTACTTGTGGGTAAATCGAAGTTGCCGTCTCTGAAGGACAGCGCCACTGTGCCGAAACTCGAGCTAAACGCACTCACCATGGCGGTACGCCTAGCAAGGTCCATATTGAACGCAATCGGTAACCGAGCACGAATACAGGAAGTGATCATACTTTCGGATTCGGAGATTGCTCTTGGCTGGATCAACACGTTCCCAACAGAAAGAACAGTGGGAAAATTGGTTAAAAATCGGGTAAAGGAAATCAGGGAAACGGTGGCTGAGCTAGGAGGCCACATTTATTTTGGTTACGTTAACACGGACGACAACCCCGCGGACTGTGCAACAAGAGGCTTGAGTAAAACGACTCTCGCACAGCACACCTGGTGGAATGGCCCACCGTTTATACGGCATCAGCTAGGAGAATGGCCTACAGCAATTCGATTATTCCAGCTTCCTTCCGAGGAAAAGTTAGGAGACGCTCTCGTACTACTGGGTGGATCAGTGGACGACTCCTGCGAACTGCTGGATTGGAAGCGCCAAAAATCCCTATCATCGAGCAAAAGAGTTGCAGCTTACGTGTTACGATTCATCAACAATCTTCTTGCACGTATTAGCAACGAACTTCGACAGCGGATAGAAAGGACGATTCCTGAGCTACGATCAATGGTATCCGTACCATATATCACAGCAACGGAAAATCAGATGGCTCTGCAAGTTCTCGTTCGCAACCATCAGAAAGTCCATTTTCCTCAAGGGAGACGGAAAGAGCTCAAGCAGCTGAAGCTCATGGAGGATGAGAATGGACTAATTCGGTGTCAAGGACGCTTGGGAAACTCCGAACTCCCATACTCTGCTCGGCATCCCCTTCTAATCAAATCAAAAACGGATTTTGCTCGACTAATAGTGGAACACGCTCACACGCGATTACATTGCGGAACAGCCCACACCATAGCCAACGTGAGAGAACAATTCTGGATCCCAAAGCTCCGCCAAATGGCACGTAATGTTATCAGAACTTGTCTTCCCTGTCAAAAGATGAATAATCTTCCGTTCAAGTATCCAGACATGGATGATTTACCGGATAGACGAGTTCAGAAAACGCGACCATTTGAGCACATAGGCATAGACTATTTCGGACCGCTGTCAGCTAAACGGAATGACGAAATAGTGAAGGTCTACGGGATTATACTCACATGCACTACAACACGAATGATGCATTTGGAACTTGTTTCGGATATGACCACCACGAATCTTCTCCTGGCACTACGTAGATTCTTCGCTAGAAGAGGAATACCGGGCAGCATTACATCAGACAATGGACCGAACTTTCTTCTCGGAGAACAGATTCTACGAGATGTCGTGCTTCCTATCATAAACGACGTCGCAATAGCTCAATCAATGGTCACGAGAGGGATAGAGTGGAAGACTATCACGCCCTATGCTCCGTGGCAGGGAGCCCTGTACGAACGGTTGATTAAGTCTGTCAAACACAGCCTCTACAAAGTCATGCAGCGAACCATACCTGATCAAGAAGATCTAGCGACTGTTCTAGTGGAAATTGAAGGAACACTGAATACCAGACCACTGACGTATCAGGAGGAAAACTGGAATGAAACCCCCTTGTTACGGCCGATCGACTTCATCCAACGCGACATGGTAGTCACTTACCCTTTCGAGACCATCGGCGAAGATGAAGGGGACACCACTTATCTTCCTACCAACGAAGCTGTACTTTTGAGAACGCGCTCACAGGCTGTAGAAGCCCTCAAGTCAAGCTATCAACTAAGCCAGAAATTTTGGACCATATGGAGTCAACAGTATCTGACCAGTTTGCGAGAAGTCCACAAGCTTCAAATAGACAACAAACGTGGAGCACCTACAATTCCAGTCGTAGGAACTGTTGTTCTGATATCAGAAGCACTAACCCCTCGCAATACCTGGAAGATGGGACGAATCGTCAAACTCCATCAATCACTCAGCAATGCAATTCGAGAAGTCGAGGTACGACTACCGAATCGACGCACGATTCGCCGTCCGGTGAACATGTTGATCCCATTGGAACTCCATCAGCAGCCGGACACGGATAAAGAGCAAACGATCACGGATGAGCCTTCTGATGGAGAAGATAATTCTCAGCATCTCGACCCGCCTCGTTACAACCTTCGTCCACGATCACGAAGAAGCACTACAGCGGTCAAGTTGGCTCATGTAACAGCGACAACTATCTGCCTACTGCTCATGATGACGCTGCTCCCAAACGCATCCGCGGAGGAGCCATCATCTAATTATACCTATGCAGAAGGACAGATGCGCTGCGTACCAGGAGGCGTTTATCTGATGTCAAAAAACATACGACGTTACGAGCTATGTGCAAACGAACACTGCCAAGTCAAGGATAATCCGGAAAGGAACGAAACTGTCCTATTTCCGCCGGAGGCAACATTGCACGAACACCACGTGCTATGGAAATTCTCGGATGGTAATCGAATGACCATAGTCGAAACCACCTGCCCGCCCATTTCCTTCTGTGACAACGTCCAGTGTTGGTTCTGTACGGCAAACATCTTCAATCCGGAGTGCTCACCAAAGGCTGCCATTCTCGCGAGTGCAGTGATACTATACGGTGTAATCGCGATGACGTATCTCATCTGCTACGTGCCAATAGTCGTGGGAAAACCATGCAGAATAATGAGCGTCATAGTATGGCTTCTGTTCAAAGGCACCACATCCCTTCTAAGGAAGCTGTGTATGAAAATACGACAACGACACCGCCGACGAAATGTGGACGCGCTCCTAAGGGCTCCGATAATTGCGGCATGCATGCTTTCATACTTCGGTGCAGAAGCCTGTCGCAACATGGACATCCTGCATCAGCAAAGTACGATCTGTTCGTTCTCACCGAAAGGATCGAAAGAATGCTTGTTTGAGAGCGTGGAGATCTTCAAGCTCAATAGCTTCAACCAGGAAGCTTGCATCCGAGTATCGCACAACCAGTCCCTTGTGAAGGAAATTCGACTTCAATGGAAAGCCTTGCAGCTTATCTGCATAAAGGACGACATCGTTTTCACTCGGAACGCAGTACAAAAAGTAGTCGACTCGAAAAGATGCGCCCACTCCGGATCATGTACTGGGCTCAAATGTGCGTCGCTGAACGCGTCAACAAAGGTTCCAGAGTTGGAACAAGGCAACGGTTATCCTGGGATCACGAAATGCGTCGAAAGTTGCGGAGGTCCCGGCTGTGGATGTTTTCTTCTCAGCAGTGGGTGCCTCTTCTACCGCATCTTCAGTGTGCCCATAGATGAAAGGATCTACGAGATTTTCAAGTGCAGCCAGTGGAAACAGCAAACCATAGTGGAAGTCACTGTTCTAACGGAAAATGGTCAACGGCAAAGAAAGAAATTAATTGAACTGAAACCGACTATCCCACAGGATATCTATGGAATGACTGTCACCGTCACGTCTATCACTATGCCTCCTACACCAGAACTAACGTCTAGATTCATAAGTGATGGATCACACCTGGCCATCTGGAAAACCAGGAACACACCCAGCCTCAGCTGCGATTCAGCAGAAGCAGCCCGAGCCATGAACTGTTCGGTAAGCTCAAACTGCGATTGCGAACCCGCAGAAAGCAAGATCAATTGCTTTTGCACTGACGTCAACATCACTGATGTATTTGAAAGAGAGGTGGAGAACCGTCTACCTGCTCGACGACCATGGCTTTTCTTCGAGCCAGTAAAAGACGACCCAACTTCAGTGATGGCCACCATTCCAGCGTTTGTGTCAACAGAGCTCCTCGTTCATTTAAAGGACAAGTTCACCAGAACAGTCACGAAAGTGACGGATTCAACATGCAAAGTGACGGATACAATCGTACAAGGTTGCTATCAATGTCCTCAGGGAGCCTTCGCAAACGTAGCTTGTACCACAGACGGAGAAGACACTATGGCAACAGTACGATGTAACAACGACTTCTTCTCCATTCGTTGCAACAAAACTGGATACCCTTCAACACTTACGTTCAGCTCAACAACTGCAAGAGTAAGGAAGACTTGCGAAGTTTCGTGCGGAACAACAAGCACTACGTTCGAACTCACTGGAATTCTGAAGTGGGTACGAACGATTCACGGATCGATCACAAGACTCATCGAAGGAAAAAGCAATGTATACGACGAAATCGTGCTACCGGACTTTTTCCACATAGCCGACATCTTCATATCGTGGTACAAAACTGTTGTAATTGTAGCACTGTGCTTCGTCGCGGCGCTGCTCATCTCATTGGCTACATCATCTTCTGGACATGCGGTTTCACCATCCTCACTGGAACACTCAGAGTGGTCTTCAGGGTTTTTCAGTGGTTGGCAACGACTATTCTTTCGGTTACACGAAAGTTGTGGGACTCCATGCTCCATTGCTGGCGGAGAGGAACTGCTTCGAAAAAACTTCTGTAGTAGCACTGCATGTTCTCTATACTGCATGGTTTTTATATGCCGCATGATACTCCCTAATGTAAATATCATAGATAGTTCCATCACAACTTACTCAATATTTTTAGCTATCATGGACACTACAACCGCCAAGACAGCTGCTGCAGCAGCAACAACCTCTGCTCCAGCGACAACCGGCACCTTCAAACGGCCTCCACCGCAGAAGCAGACTAAACCGGCAAAGGTCTCAGCCGATTCGCCTGCAGTAGCAGCCCCAACCTCTCCAGCGGCTCCGTCAACGTCCCGCAAACGACAGCCTGGCTCTTCCTCTGACGAGAACCTTGACGCGCCTGTCATCAAAAAAGGACGTGCTTCAGGAACACTGCTCAAAGATCTTCTCCAGCAGGGCAGTAAAATCCTCCAGCTAGCAGCATCAAAGGCCGATGAGTTCGCCCCAGCGGTTGTTTCGTCGACAGAAGCTCTTGAAAGGATTGAACACCTAGAGAAAAAGATGAAGAAACACAACGAGTCCAACAAGGAAGCGCTCGAGGACATCAAAGCAGAGATCGTGAAGCTTAGCCCAACGCTGAATGCCATACTCGACAAGAGCGAAGGGAATGCTAAAGCTTCGGATCTTATGACTAACCATTGCGCGATTGGACTAGACGAAATGTTGGCCAGCATTCGTGAAATCAAGGAGAAGGTGGAACCGCTCGACGCGAACAAGATTGCTTCCGAGATGAATCAGCTGAACATCCGCATGGCCGAACTGGAGAATCACCATCGCAATGCACCTCCTGCATCTACGCTTCAGGCTCCAACGCAGCCCCCTCTCCAGGAAAGCAACTCGCGACAAGCAGACGACAGCACGAGACACCATACTTCAATGCCGACCGAGGTACATCGTTCCCCGCCGCCGAGATATTCACGCCGTACGCCACCGCCGAGAGACCTTCGTCGCATTCCGTCACCGAGGGACGTCCGCCGTACGCCACCGCCGAGATACTCCCACGTTCCGTCGCCGAGGGACGTCCATCGCACTCTGCAACTGAGGGACTTCCGTCGCACTCCGCCGCCGAGGGACTTCCGTCGCACTCCGCCGCCGAGGGACTTCCGTCGCACTCCGCCGCCGAGGGACTCCCGTCGCACTCCGCCGTCGAGGGACGCCCGCCGTACGCCACCGCCGAGAGGATCGCGCCACAGCTCATCTCCCCGCGACGGTTCACGCCGCAGCCATCGGGACCCGATCGACTAAGCGAGGCTTGATCGAGAACCAATGCGACGAGAACGAAACGCAAGGAATATTCCTGAGACCGCCGCAATTGTTTGGTTGATTGTTGTTTGTACTATTGCATTTGCATAATATCATTATCCTTTTGCCTCTCAATTTTTAATCATTAGTAACTCTCACTTTCTATTAAGCCGGCGGCAGTATAGAGAATATCTTCTCTATTTTTTACGCAATATTTTCATATATTCCACTCTTAATACTCGCTTCAATCACATAGCTTCTATAGCGCTCTCTCACTCTCTCATAGGATGACTCATTTCTGTAACTGTTCGTAAGCTAATCAGTTGGCTGATCAGAAGCTTGAACTTTCAACATGAGAATTATCGGTGCTTCTCATCTACCACAGAAGGACCCGCCCTCTTTCTACCGCATAAAAGGGCCCTGCTGTTCGCTGTTCTCATTCTGAGTTCGCTGGTAGCCTCCTCGTGTGCCTCTGACAGCTTCCTGCTCATCTTTCAATATTTGTAGAATTATTAGTATTCACATAAAAGTGCATACATAATATCGTCTTGTAGTGCAACAGCCCCGAGAGGCTCGTGTGGTAATAGAAGACAAGTCCCGCGTGGCAAAAGGTTCGATCTACACTGTCGCCGTCAGCTTAGGTGATCAGATGGCAGGATTTCAGCTGATTAAAGTGGCGACTCCTTTCAAAAGTGCGACTGAGCTTCTAAAGCGTTTCACGTCCAGTCTTCGCAGAACCAAAGATGGGAAGCCCAGTAATGTAATTATGGAATTATTCGCTAAAATCTTCAACCAGTTCGGACGTCAACATTTGGACGCACCAAATCCAGCGCTGATGTAGAGGCGTTCTTCGGTCATATTTGCGCTGACCTGACATGCCCTACAAAGACAGTGCACTCGGCTCAATGAACAATGAATCGCTCATTTCTCTTTCTCGTAATTACGATCGTTTTGAGCAGCTCACCATTAGCGATTCATTTTGAGCAGCTCACCGGAGCTCCAGCTTGCCAAATCCTGACGAGTTTTCGGGTTTTCCGAAATGCGTAGATCATGAATTTGAATTTGTTGGTCAGTGCATAAGCTTCACAAAAAATAAATTTCAGCAGCTGTTTCAGCAAGCCCAATCGACTCTATTATTTTCTATCTAAAAAAATATTTGTAGTGAAAAAAATATTTGTAGTTACAGGATGTTTTGCTGCGATCAAAACTCTTGCGCCAGGCGGGACTCGAACCCGCATCTTCTGCTTTCCGGGCAGCGATGTTCGCCTTACACCACCAGCGCTGTTTGACCGCACGTAACATCCGCGATATCCTCCAGGTCTGTCAGCACCCACCCGTGATACGGGGATGGGCCATCCTCTTCTTCTTTTATGCACTAAATGACTGTTGCCTCTTTGCGCTTCAAAGTGAAATTTAGTTTATTTTTTTACACAACAAAAATTGCATAAAATTATTACACTCGCTTGGGCAGCTGAACTAAAAGAAGTTCAAAAAAGTTATAGCAATTTTTTCTTCGGCAAAAAAATTATTCTACCCTTCTTGGAGAGTTTGTAGTCTAATTTGTAAGAAGCACGTTTTAATTTGGAAGACGTTTAGGTTGTTTTAAAATTCTAGCTGTAGCTTACAATTAGAAGAGTGTCCAATTTGATTAGAAAAGTGTCCGATTTGATTTCAAAAGTATCCTGTTCGACGCGAAAATGAAACATATATATGTATATACACTGCGTTCAAAAAAGATAGGTTCACCCTTGATTTTCTTGTTTCTGCACGAAATTCGGTTTCAGTCGATTCCAAAACTGTATCAGTGAATTGAGCATAGCAAAAAATATAAGAGTAAAAAACTTGAGCGAAATCTGCAATGACAGCAAGAAATGAGGAAGGATTGCATGAAAGCATTCAACTCGAAGTTGTTCAAAAAAGATAGGTTCACCAGGAAACAACAGCTTTATTGAAAAGACATAAAACAATCAGTGATCACTAATAACCAATTGGTCCTCCGCAATTCATTGCTACATCAATGAGTCGTGCTGGCATCGAGGTAACATGATTTTCCAGAGTTTGAATGGGGAGATCGTTACAGGCTCGAAGAATCGCCATCCTAGGACTTTCGACAGACGAGTACGTTCTGTTCTCCTCGTATATTCTTCTTACAAGGTGCCCCCAAATGTTCTCCATTGGATTGAGGTCCGGAGAACATGCCGGCCAGTCGAGAACTTCAATTGTACGGGCCCTTAAGAAATCCTTTGTAGACCTGCTAGCGTGTACAGAGGTATATATATATATATATATATATATATATATATATATATATATATATATATATATATATATATATATATATATATTGGAAATCCTGGTGACTGGGGAAAGAATTTAGGAACTACGGAATCAGAGCGATCTACGCAATTCGGAAAACCCGAAAACTCGTCAGGATTTGGCAACGTGGATCGATAATGGTGAGCTGCTTAAAACGGTCGTAATTACGAGAAAGAGAAATTAGCGATTCGTTGTTCATTGAGCCGAGTGCACTGTCTCTGTAGGGCATGTCAGGTCAGCGCAAATATGGCCGAAAAACGCCTCTACATCAGCGTTGGATTTGATGCGCCCAAATGTTGACGTCCGAACTGGTTGAAGATTTTTAGCGAATAATTCCATAATTACATTACTGGGCTTTCGATCTTTGGTTCTGCGAAGACTGGACATGAAACGCTTTAGAAGCTCAGTCGCACTTCTGAAAGAAGTCGTCACTTTAATCAGCTGAAATCCTGCCATCTGATCACCTGACTTCTCGACGTTTGATACTTGGATTCTCTACATTATGGTTAGCCAACATATTTTTAGACTAACTCATTCGCTTAGTACATTGATATTCGCAGCTAAAGTCGGCGATAGAGAGTGCTTTCCACAAGACTCACTTGCAGTTTTGACAAGCTGCAACCAGTACGCAAATGCCCAAAAAAACTCAAAACCTAAGTTTCCATGTCATTTTCATTCCTTAAAGATGAGTGAATAGCAAGATACAATAACAGGTCTTAGACAGATTTCTTTCGTCGAAATAAACGAAATCGTTTGAAGCAGCAGCACTCTCAGTACATATCCTCCGGTGCTACTTGGTACCAAATGAATCGTCGCAGCCAGGGCAAGATCATAGGCAGCAGGAAAATAAAATTTAATTAGGTTTAAAAAGTCAAAAATTCAACTGGGCAGCACTAACTATGCCTGGGGACATAATTAGGCGAGACTCGGCGACGATGTTGGGTCGGGTCACAGTAATTAGGACTCTCGTTAATTACGGCACTGGTTTTCAGGCTTCCATCCACTTTTCAATGGCGGTCGCATGCCCAGTGATAGGAAGGATGATGGCAGGATCCCTTGTAAATTTTGGTGAGAAAGGCTTTACTTTGGAGAAACTTATCATGATGCGACGCAAAAACGCGTTTCGTTTGGTTGAATGTTTAGCGGCGGTACTTTATTAGGTTGTCCGGAAGGTTCTCAGTGTTTTGCATCACTATTTTTTATCGCATTAATGCTACTTTTTGTACAGAATTTTCCGCTCTGTCTGACTAAATAATTTATGTTCCAACGTAGTTTTATATTTCTGTTCTTGAAGGGCTTATTGAAGTATATCGAAGGAGCAATTCCGAACGATATTTTCTTTGAACTTCAAGTTGGGACAATCCGCAGCCGAGATAGCTCGACAAATCAATTAAGTGAGGTACCTAATAGTTGGGGAAAACACTGTGCGCCAGTGGTTCAGAAAAGTCGAACCGGAGATTTTAGGCTCAAAGATGACCCCCGTAGCGGTCAACTTAGAGCAATCTTGGACAACGAGTTGAGGGAATTGGTGGAAGCTGATCCATCAGAAACAGTTCGAGGGATCGCGGAAGAGCTAGACGTCAGCAAAACTGCTGTTGCGGATGCTTTGAAACACCTTGGGAAGGTGAAAAAGCTCGACAAGTGGGTGCTCCACGAGTTGAGTGAGCGGCGAAAATTGTCACGTTTCGGGATCTGCTCTTCTCTCATTTTACGCAGCAAAAGTGACCCGATTTTGGCACGGATCATCACTTATGATGAAAAGTGGACTCTGTATGATAACAGGAAACACTCCGGACAGTGGTTGAACGGCGACGAGCCCCCTCGGCGTTTTTACCTCTCCCCAACCGATTGCCACCTTTCCAAACACTTTCAGAACTTTCTCGGTGGTAAAACCTTCGCCAATCAGTACCAAGCCAAAACAACTTTCGTGTGTTTTGCCGAATCTCAACCACCTAATTCTTTCGTGCTTATTTCGACTAAATCCGACAATATTTGAGAAAGTTATGGTAGTTCAAATTGAAGCACTCAAAGCTGAGAACTTTCCGGACAACCTAATATTTATAGTCTCTACAAGCCTTTTAATGTCCCCGCCGATCGATTACAATGAAGTGATGATTATCTGCATATTTCATAGCATTCGAAAATGTTGGATTTTTCAGCGTGGCGTCACTATATCAGCGGAACAATTGCGTGTAGATTTATAGTTGGTGCGCTCAATCTCTTCTGAGTAAAAATCAATATCTCTACCAGCCTCTATTCGTGACTCGACGTAGTTGAGGAACACTTCCTTCGGGAACCATGACATAGATGGCATCTACAATTGATGAGAAGCTATTACTACGGCGAAGCCGTTGTGAAGTCGTCAGTGCAGCCGATAGGGCTCTTTGACGGCTGGTAGTATGATAAATGTAAGACCTAATGCTGTACTAACAAGTAAACTAATTACTTCCTTTCTTCAATGATGAAGTCTCGGGATGACTAATTGTAAACATGTTTTGTATGGAGGTAGAGACTGAACAAGACATGTTTAATATTATTGTTGTCATTGTTCTGGTTGTTGTTGTCTTCTGCTTATGATTGTTGTAGTATAGAGTTTACAAGTGGTCCGTCACGCCTATCGGCGTGCCTCGCACTTGCGCGCTTCGCGCGATATTGATGGCAATCGATACTTCAAAAACGATCTTCAGATTCGTGTTGAGCGACCTCGACTACCCCCAGGACTAAAGTTTCGTATCGCCTGGACGACATCCACAAAAAAATCGACAGTTTGATCAATATGGATTGATGGCGATCGATACTGCAAAAACGAACCTCAGATTCGTGTTCAGCGACCTCGATTGCTGCAGGGTTTAAGTTTCGGGTCGCCATCAATCGTTAAGTATCGCCAGGGCGCAGTGCCGTCACTCCAGTTGTGACGGACGGACGGAAGGACGGGAACACGCACGCACGCACATACACACACTACTCCTTTATATGTAGTATCACATAGGAACAATAACGCGCTAAGCGAAGAGTCATGCCATTGATCGACCCCAGATTTGTGTTCAGCGACCTCGATTGCCCCACTTCTGAAGTTCCCAGGCAGGTAGAAGACGCCTAGGTATTTTCCGCTATTTTCCCGCACCTTAATTTGATCAATATCGATTGACGGCGATCGATATTTCACAAACGAAGTTCAGATTCGTGTTCAGCGACTCGATCGCCACCGGACTCAAGTTCCTAGACAAGGAGAAGACGTCTGGGTATTTTTCGCTATTTTCGTGCCGTAATTTTCCTCCCATTTTCCCCTCATTTTTCCTCCAATTTCATGGCTAGTTTCTGCCGCGGCGCCTTTCAATAGTGTGACTCAGTGCTTAGCGCCTTATTATTAGGTTGTCCGGAAATTAATGCAGGTTTTGAACCTCAAACTTTAAAGCGGCATATCTCAGCTCAAACAAAACTTTCTTAATCTGTGTAAGAACCATTCGAGTCTACTCATCTTTGCCAACGAGATGCTAGCTTATTTATCCCTGTTGCATGGAAGTCGGAGTTCTGGAGCGGATGAATTCGTCGAAGGCAGTTTCCACCTGGGCTCCGTTATTGAAGCATTTCTCGCACAGGAACTTATCCAGCTGCTTGAAGACGTCGTAGTCGGTTGGCGAAATGTTCGACGAATATCGTGGGTGTGGCATCGTGGGTGCATACGTCGGAATTTTTCTTGCATTTCGTCGACTTCCTGGACGTACTACTCTGCCGTTATTGTTTCGCTCGAGTTCAAGAAACTGGGGTGAATTAATCCAGAAGCAGACCACCAAGCAGTCATCTTGATCCTCTTTTGATTCAGTTTCGGTTTCAGGAACTCTGCGGAGCTTCATCGCGGTCCAACCACTGAGCCGATCGTCAACGGTTATCGTAGAGGATCCATTTCTCGTCACAAGTTACGATACGGTCGAGAAATGGATCGTTCTTGTTGCGAAGAAGCAGCGCTGACGACACTTCGAACCGACTTTTTGATGGTCCTGCAACTCATGTGGTATCCATTTATCTAACTTCTTCGTCTTTCCAGTTCTCTGCAGATGTTCCCAAACCTTTGATTTGCTTACGGAGAGTTCTTTCGCAAGTTCTCGAATGGTCACACTTGTATTTGCTTCCACCAAGACCTTCAACTCGTTGTCATCAACGCCAGAGCGACGTCCGCGACCTGCCTCATCCTCAAGATCGAATTCACCTCGACGAAATTTTTGAAACCAGCTCATCACCGTCGATTCTTTTTCTTTGGCTCCATACCTCGTTGATGTCCCGAGTTGTTTCCGCCGCAGCACGACCGAGCTTGAACCCATAGAAGTAAATCTGCCGAAATTGCTGCTCTGACACGTCCATTTATAGCCAACAAAATCTGCCGTGAAGTCAACTATGTTAAAAACGAATAGCAAAGAGAGAAAGCGCACAAAACCGACTTTGTAACAGTTATGCACTATTCCAAGGTAAAGCTTTGCAAAAAATCTTGCTCCAAAGTTGGAGGTCGAAAACCTGCATTAATTTCCGGACAACCTAATATATGTATAGTATGATGCTGTAGAGGAGTTATAAACTTTTGAGTGACTTTGGTTAAAGTTATGCACCTGATTCTATCTAATTCTATTCCATTGTTTTGAGCTGTTAAAGAACTGGGAGATTTTGAATAATTTTGAAAATAGATTTGTAACTGATTCTATTAGGTGACAGCGTTTTTGCCTGGAAGACAGCGCGAACCAAGACAAATCTGTGGATATTATCTACGTGGATCTCTCCAAAGCTTTTGATAGAGTAAACCCCTTTATACTATTTGATAAAATTGTTTCCCTAAGAGTTCGTGGTAATTAGCTAAACTGGCTGGTCCCACACCTCACTGGAAGGCACATAGCAGTTAGGGTAAGTGATGGGTGCTCTGGTAGGCATTACTGTTCAGTGGAGTACCACAAGCGGTGTGTTGTCACCACTGCTCTTTCTTTCAACTTGAAGTTGGGGAACACGAACCGCTGCAAGTAGTGGAGGAACAAAAAGCTCGTTGCTTATGTCGGGTTCAAAGCTGGTTATACGATGTAACATTCTGCTCCCTTTAAAATCCGAGTAAGATGGTTTTTCTCGGTGTCATTGGTCCATATAGAAAAACAAGCTGTGGAGAGCCTGTAGCTTCTATACGCTGTCAGTATTGTGACCAGTCCTTATGCTTCATGCACTTTGTACCTGTGTATCACTGGTATTGAATGATCATACTTCACTATTTTGAATACCCTTCTTACTGTCTTTTGGTTAAAAATTGCTCAATAATAAGCAAGATGTAAGAAAGTTACCCTCCACAGCATACATCAGGAAAATGCGCAGAAAACGCCTTAAAATTGTGCAGACGTCAGCCCCCGTCAAATCTCAACCAGTTGGTTTAAAGGCAAAAATTCGGCAACGCAGACGGACTGGACCCCAACCTTCCTCACATGAAGCAGCGCCCTATCCACTGCCACCCGACCCGCATGACACTATTGGCACCGCGGCCGTTCAAGAGACCCCTTAAAGCTCACGAGGTGTCGATTCCATCACAGCTTCAAGGACTCCTTCTCCTTGGGTTTAACGACTCAACAAAAAAGGAGCACATTTCATACTAATTGAGGGAGTACTGACGGTGAGATCTGGCTATGTCCGTTCCTGCACATGATGTCACTGGAAACTGCTTGCTTCTGCGAGCCGAGCCAAACACAGACATTCGAAGGCGGGCGACAGGTCCTAGTGACAGGCCGAACATTTTGACGCATCATATGGTTGAAGACGTTTAAGAGCATTCGAGATAATGCTACGGCGCCCGCGGGAGCCGACGCGCACTCGCAAAGCCCTGCGAGTGTGAGAAGTGTGCGAGGGTCCCTGACGCGAGGACGCCATCGGGGGGCAACCGAGCTAGTCCGAAAGTCCGCAACGTAGGCAAGACCCGTGTAGCAACGTTGAATGTGGGTACGTTTACGGGCCGCTCGAGCGAGTTGGTTGAAGCACTGGAGCAAAGAAAGATTGACTAGTGTGCGGTGCAGGAGACGAGGTGGTCCTGTAGCAAGTCAAGGGACATGGGCCGAGGCTATAAAGCCGTTCTGTGTGGCAGTCCCAGGACCACCAGCGGTGTTGGAATAATCGTCTCCGAACATATCCGTGACGCGATTGCAAGCGTAGAACGTTTCTATGACCTCTTGGTGAAGATTGTTGTCGCCATAGAAGAACGACGATGTCATTTCTTTTCTGCGTATGCTCCGCAGACAGGCTGTTCCGAGCAAACCAAGGACGAGTTCTGGTCCCTGCTTGATGAGAAGGCAGCGGAGGTGCCGTCAGAAGATATGATTGCTGTGGCAGGTGACCTTAGTGGTCACGTCGGAGCAACGAAAGACGGCTACAGCTGTCATGGTGGTTTTGGATATGGGTCGCGCAACGCCGATGGTGAGCGTATACTTGAGTATGCAGACTCACATGACCTCACTTTCGTGAATACCAAATTTCGAAAGCGTGACTCCCACCTCATCTCGTTTTATAGCGGGAACGCTGAAACGCAGATTGACTATGTCCTTGTTAGGCGTCGCGACCTAGGCCTTGTCACAGACGCGAAGACCGTGCCGTATGATACGGTTGCCACGCAACACCGTCCACTGATCTGCTCGCTGAAGATCACACCTTCGGGGTCTAAACATGTCGAGCGATGCGGGTCGGCTAGAATCAAATGGTGGCGACTGAAAGAGAGAGAAGCGATAGTTAGTTCTTGCACCTGGAAGGATGCTACCGATGCGATAACCCAGGCTGCACGCCTTGATCTCGGCACAACGAAGCCTGGACGACGCTGGGTCGACAAGCAGGCATGGCTGTGGACTGACGATGTCGAAGAAAAAGTCCGAAAAAAGAAGCGGGTCTATCACGTATTCATCGGTTATAAAACAGTCCATCTTGGGGGTCTATCACGTATTCATCAGTGATAAACCATTATTACTATTCCACGCGTGCGAACTGGACCATGGGACGGACGACCAGTGGACGGCAGCAACAGCGACGCAGGACGAGGACACCCAAACAGTGCATCAAGGTCAACCTGCAAGCGGCAACGAAGCGAGTACGCACCCCGGGAACGATGGAGAGCAGGACCGCCACTGAAGAAGACGACCAACCCATAATAGTAAATGTGTACAAATAAAGTGTTAGCCGGGCAAAAAAAAAATCTTGGCGGAATTATCGAGAAGCGAAGAAAGCGGCAAAGAAGGCAGTGGTCGCTGCTAAAGCCACATCATTTTTAAGCGAAAAATTGGGAACGCGCGATGGTGAGCGTTATCTTTACCGATTCGCGAAAGCTCGCTGTCGCCAAGCAGAAGACTTCGAGAAGTTCTTTGGCATTAACGACGACAACGGACGTCTTCTAATGAATCGTAAGAGTGCTGTGAAGCGATGGCACGACTACTTCGAGAAAATCTCGAATGTTGAATTTGACCATCCTGCTATTCCTTTTGCATATACGGTCCCATTCAGGAGATCACAGTGAGTGCAACCAAAGTAGCCCTGAAGAAGATGAAGTCAGGCAAAGCCACTGGTCCTGATGATCTGCCAACCGACCCGTGGAAGTCGAAGGGGTGGTGCCCTGCTGACTGGCTGAAAGAGTTTTTCAATCAGGTTGTTGCTTAGAAGAAAGTGCCCGAGAGCTGGCAGCAAAGCACGACCATCCTGATTTGGAAGAAGAAGGGCAGTCCTGCGGACTGCTCTAGTTACCGTCCAATCCGTGTTCTTTCGCACACCATGAAAATCTTTGAGCGAATTGTCGATGGACGTATCCGGGATGTCGTCCAGTTTTCCACAAATCAGTGTGGTTTCGTCTCTGGCTGTGGCACTGTTGATGCCATTCATGCTGTTCGTCGTTTGCGAGAGGAGCACCGCGAGAAACAGAAACCGGTGCATTTTGCCTTCCTGGACTTGGAGGAGGCCTTCGACTGCGTTCCGCGAGAAGTTACATGGTACACGTTGCGACAACATGGCATCCCTGAAGAGCTTATTGAGTGGGTGCGCATTCTGTACTGTTGCCCAAGGAGTCGAGTGCGAGCGCCAGTGCACCTCAACGGAATTTCCCATCTCTGTAGGAGTGCATCAGGGATCTGCGCTAGGGGTCCAAATAGCGCTCACTGACTGCGGTGCTTTGCGACAGGACAATACCTGAGCACCTCGAGTCGAAAGTTTATAGAACAGTCGTCCGCCCAGGTGCGACGTACGGTGCTGAGTGTTGGCCCATGACAAAGGAAATTGAAACGCGTTCGGACCGCGTTCGCAACGACACCATACGACATAGGTTCGGTACAGGGTCAAGCGTGGGGTTCGATTTTTACCGAAAATTTACGACCCCCCCCCCTCCCAGAGCGGATCTGGTACGACCCTCCCCCTTGTGTAGACCACCGTTTTATTTCCTATCGGCATTGATTTTTAAAATTTTCTATGCAATTTTTGTACCCTTTAATAGGTCCTTCTTTCCAGATGCAGCGTCGACTGTATCAGATTAGCTCAAGAAAGAGGGCAACTGTTTGATTTAGTAATTTGTTAGAAAAAACGCTAATAAAGGATTTGTATATGTAATCTTCTGATAATAATATTTTGTTTGTTTACAGTTGAAAATAAAGCACTTTTGAGAGCAGTTGTCGAATTATTCACAACGATTTCAACTTTTCAGGCTTTCTGAGCATCTCGTGAACACGGAACATTTTTGTACGTGAAGGAGCAACATCTGCATTCGAAATTGTACTCTATACAATGCAGAGTGTTAATTGCTAAAGCTGACTTAAGTGATTTATCCACAACATTTTTTAGACACTCTCGGAAGCGATGACGGAATGGCAACCGGAGGATGGACATGTCACGGAACTAATTTTCTCTCTTCTGCTGGAAACAGCATCAGAAAGTGAGGTTGTACCCAATAAAATTTTAAGCCCTCGTTTGACACATGGCAATAAAACCTGTTTTTTTGAAACGATCCTTTGTATGAACAGACGCTCCGATTTGTGTCATTTGCCGAAAATTTTCGACACAATTAATCACATGGAAGCATGGATCCTGCTTTTTAAAGCGTAGAATCCACACTTCTTATTGTTTTAAAAACTCTGTAAATTTTTCAGAGACGTTGAAAAAACTCCGAAATATGGTAGGTTACGTGGAGCCATTGCGTTCGCCGATATCATCGATGGAGACTGAGGGTGGTCTTCTCGCGGAAAATTTTTCAATCTTCTCAAGGAAAGAACACGCGAGAGTGAAATTGTGCTTCATGGATTTTTAAGTCATGAGTGTTGCACAGTAAAAATCTGAGCTTCTTCGCAGCGATCTCCGATATGATTAGGGCTGATCGCTTTTAAATTTTTCGCTTTTCAAGAAAAATTAATTAATTTTTACCTGATGCAGATCACCCACACAGTTGAAATCTTGCCACAAAAAGTATCAAGTCTTGTTCAATGCACAATGTAAAAATCATGGTTTCCTGAAACGAATAGATTGTATCGACCTCTGATCGATATGGCACCGTCGTCATAGGAGCGACGAAATTCGACATTCGCAAAAATGACTATAACTCGGTAAGTTTTTGCACAATTTTAGAAAGCCAATAACTTTTTAAAAGCTACAAAAAAGCTATTTCATACGGTGTGAAAATCGGTTTTCGAAAACTTGACCTTCATAGGGGGCGGAGGACTTCGATTTTTGCGCGAAAAAAATTGAAGTGATTTTGTATAAACAATTATATCCCGGTAGGTTTTTCGAATTTTGAAAGATTTAATAACTTCTTAAAAACTAGAGGAAAAGCGCTTTCAAACCGTATAGAAAATTCTTTTCACCAGGGAGGTCTTCATAAGAGGCGGTGGGGGTTCGATTTCTGGTCCATTGTTGCAGAAATACGTGCCAAAAATCGAACCCCTACCGCCCCCTATGAAGACCTCCCTGTTGAAAACCAATTTTTACATGATTCGAAAGCGCTTTTTCTCTAGTTTCCAAATAGCTATTGGCTTTTGTGAAACTCGAAAAACTTACCGAGTTACGATTACGTATTCAATATTACTTCAATTTTTTTCGCACAAAAATCGAAGTCCTCCGCCCCCTATGAAGATCTAGTTTGTGAAAACCGATTTTTACACTGTATGAAATAGCTTTTCTTGTAGTTTTTAAAAAGTTATTGACTTTCTAAAATTGTGGAAAACTTACCGAGTTATAGTCATTTTTGCGAATGTCGAATTTCGTCGCTCCTATGACGACGGTGCCATATCGATCAGAGGTCGATACAATCTATTCGTTTCAGGAAACCATGATTTTTACACTGTGCATTAAACAAGAATTGAAACTTTTTGTGGCAAGATTTCAACTGTGTGGGTGATCTGCATCAGGTAAAAATTAATTAATTTTTCTTGAAAAGCGAAAAATTTAAATGCAATCAGCCCTAATCATATCCGAGATCGCTGCGAAGAAGCTTAGTTTATGATTGTATATTAATCACATCTTGAACTCTAAGATGGTACAGTTTTCACTCTCTGATGCTCTTCCTCCAGAAGGTAGAATTTTTTTTGCCGCAAGAAGTCCGTCCTTCAGTGGCGATCGGTGATATCGGAGAACGCAATGGCTCCACGTAACCTACCATATTTCGGAGTTTGTGCGACATCTCTGAAAAATTCACAGAACTTTTAAAACTGTAAGAGGTGTGGGTTCCACGCTTTAAAAAGCAGCTTGTAAAAATAGCAGCTTCCATGTGATTAACGGTGTCGAATTTTTTCGGCAAATGATACAAATCGGAGCGTCTGTTTATGCGGAAGATTGTCTCACAAAAACACGTTTTATTCCCTTGTGTCAACCGGTGGATTAAAACTTTGTTGGGTACAACTTCACTTTCTGATGCTGTTTCCAGCAGAAGAGAGAAAATTAGCTCCGTGACAAGTCCATCCTCGGTTGCCATTCGGTCATCGCTTCGAAGAGTGCTTCCAAAAATCTTGTAGGAAAAGCACTTAATTTTCCTTAGCAATTGACACTTCAAATTTTATAGACTGCAATTTAGGACGTAGATGTCGCTCGTTCAGGCAGAAAACTGTCGCGTCCATGACTTCCTGAAAAAAACTGAAAAATGGAAAGTTCTCATTGACTCCAAATCTGCCGGCGGAAAATCTTTATTTCTAACGAGTAATACCATCATTATTTGAAACTTGTTATATTAATTTTTACAACTTCGCGGGACAAAGGAGAGACTCCACACCTTCGTAAGCATTCCTGGAAAAAACAACTTATTAAGAATTAAATAAATCACCAAAAACCTGAAGAATAAGAGCGAATCCCCTGCCAAAACCGGAAGAGCACGACCCCCCCCCCTCCAGACGAGGCCACAGTACGACCCCCCTTCGATTCCCGAACCTCAAGCTTGACCCTGGTTCGGTATCGCCCCGATAGTCGAGACGCTGCGTCAAGCTCGTCTCCGATGGTACGGCTATGTCCTTCGCGCTAATGATGACACCGTCCGTAAGATTTGATTGAACCTTGTCCCTGGAAAGCGGTCCAGGGGACGCCCGAAGCAACGTTGGCTAGATACGTTACACTTGGGCTTAAAGATGGCTGGTGTGCATCCTGATCAAGCATTTGATCGGGAGAACTGGTGCCACCACACCAGAAGAGCGGATCCCGCCGCCAAGCGGGACAGACGCTAATGAAAATGATGATAATGACTGACGGTGAGATCTACTCAAAAGCCGCGGTCCGTGTGAGGCAATAAGATAACCTGAACCGGGAACTCAGAAGAAATAAGTCGGCGTAGTGGAAACACCTATTTCCAGAGGGACGCATGTGGGGTTGGGTCTGCCTCTACCGCGGTCGGGCTCCAACGATGGCAACGTAGCTACGCTCGGCAGGATTATCCATATAAGTAACCGATCGGAACAATCAGCAACTCTCTGACTTTTCACGAGCTCTCCAGCTCCAGCCCTATCTCGTACTATCCCTTCGTTGCTAATAAATCTCCTGTCATCGAAGGGACACTGGGAATATCAATTGTTAATTCAGCTTCAATGGAACCAATAAACAGCCACAAGATACCTCCGGGGGCCACATTCGTCAACAATTAACCTCCAGGTATGCGGAGTATAAATGCCTTCGCACACTTTTGCGGCAACGCGGCAGCCCTATCTTTAGGCATAGGGAAGAGAAGCAGAGTTTGCCGCTGATGTGCCGCCTAGGCGGCGAGCTAAAGCGGCAGGAGCTAGGAGTAAGATGAAGGCCTCCGGACACTTTTGCGGCAACGCGGCAGCCCTACCCTTAAGCATAGGGCAGAGACGAAGAGGATGCCGCCAAAGCGGCAGGGCAATAATGATTCAAGGCCTTATTGCCGCTGTAGCCGCTCTGCTGCCGACAATTTCTGTCTGGGTTCTAGCTGATCGTGGCGGGATACACAATGGAAACTAATAGTGATAATGATAATGAAACCGCTTTGACGATGGAGTGGGCGGCAATGCTGAGGATGAATGCCGCCTAAGCGGCAGTTTTGCCTCCTACAAGACGGTTTTGTTGCCGCGTGCCGCGTTGCCGAAGAAAAAGTGTGCGGAAGGGGTGGAAATGAATGCTTCATCGTGGGTATCTCCACGCCTTGTATCCCGCGTAGCGGCGGGTTCAATCGTTGATGAGTCCCGTCCCAGGATGTTCTGAGATGTAGCGGACGTGGAGCATCCCACAAAGCTGAGTTATTACCGTCCCTCTTTTTTAATCTTTGCATGCCATAAGGACTGCAAACTACAGTACCGGGCATGCCGCTGCGTCCAACAAGCACAAGCGGCGCAAAAGGGCGCCGGAGAGCGCCCCTTTCCGCTCGCCACGCTTCGCGTTTGAGGCAAGTCGCGTTAGGGCGCGGCGTCCTCAACTTCTGGACGTTAGGCTGATGGAAGGAGCCTACCCATGCGCTTGGACGAGCATGGCCTACTGTTCGGAACTAACTGCTATCATGGCGCGCGCTGTGAACAATGCATACAGGCCTGGCAGAATCAATCGAGTGGGCGCGACAACCTATAGAGCGAGCGACAGCTTGTCGAGTGAGCTTATGGGGAGTTTTAAAGGAAATTCCTAGTCTTCCTACACAGGAATTGCTCTAGAACTGTCCAGCTTGCATCTGGAGTGCGCCGTGAACAATGCACATAGAATTGAACCTAACAATCGAGTGGGCGCGACTGCTTCTAGAGTGCGCGTTTAGGGAGTTTTATCAAAAATCCCAAGCCGCTCTACTCAGGCATTGCTCTAGGACTGTCCAGCTGCATCTGGAGTGCGCCGTGAACAATGCACATAGAATCGAACCTATCAATCGAGTGGGCGCGACAGCTTGTAGAGTGAGCGTTTAGGGAGTTTTATCAGAAGTTCCTAGCCGCCCTACTCAGGAGTTGCTCTAAGACTGCTCAGCTTACATCTGGTGCGCACCGAGAACAATGCATATACACTCGAACATATCAGTCGAGGTGGTGCGGCCGCTCGCAAATTGCTCGCGCGGGCGTGTTTGGAGCGCGGTAACTCTGTCAAGTGTGAACGCTTCCGGCTGCAGCTTGAAAATTTTGTACTCAGTTAGAAGCTCTAGTAGATTGCCAAAGCACAGCAATGTAGCCTAATAATGGACAAAGTTACAATGGTCCGAAAGTGCAGGTCAGGCATGTACAACTCATTTTTTCGATTTCACTCGCTCACTGCGGAAAGAGGCGATGAGCTGACGGCATACAACTGCATAGGCTAACAGACCACTTGAGGTACTTTACGAGGAAGCGCTCACAGCTCTCCAGCTGCCTAACCCGCTTTAGTTACAGCTGCCGTTTTAGGGCAACAGTGAAGCTTCTTCGGCCCTTACTACTTTCGTCCTTGAGTTTTCGGCACTCGCAACGACACCTTTCTGTTCAGCTTGATGAGCTCTATCGAACGTTGTCAATCACGACCAGTTTTGGAGATATCGATTTTTTGACAATCTTGCATCGGGGGTGAGGCCGCAGCGGAAGGCCGATGACGTCACCGAAAGTCAGTATTTTCGAATCTGGCCAAGTTGGGCACCATTCGATAGCGCTTTTGATGATGAATGGAACGGTGTTACTTAGAGTGGCGAGAACTGTGATGTGAGCGAGTAAGAGCGAGGAGAACATCGACCAATGTTGTGCTAAATTGCGCGCGCGGCGTTTCTGATAATTTACAGAGCGATAGCTCTGTAAATTATGAACCTTTCCGGTTGCAGGTTGTGGGTTTTGTAGGCAGAAGAATGTTCAGTAATGTGCTGAAAAACAGTAATGTAGCTTATGACTGGACAAAGTTACAGCTGCGAAAATGCAGGTTAGCCTTGTGTGACACGATTTTTTCCAATTTCAGTCGACCCCTGCTGGAAGGGGCGGAGAGCTAACGGCATGCAAATCCGTGAGCTAGCAGAACACTGAAAGCACTTTGCATTGACATGCTCACAACCAGGGGTGTGCGTTAAATTTTTTTTCGGTAAATTTTTAACGACCATTTTTTAACGAAAAATTTTTGCGTTAAAATCGGTAAATTCGTTAAATAAAATGTCCCTTAATTGCAATCAGTTTGGCTGTATTTAAGTATGTAAAAAGCCAGATCTTTTCTTGATTGATTTTTTTCGACGCCATCTGCATGACAATTATATGACAATGCCTTCATCTTCAAATAACAACAGTCTATCATCAACAAAATAAGCGAGAAGAAACATTAAGATTCTGAAACCAAACAGCAACAAGACTTCTAAAATCGGAAATTTCTTAATATGCCTGGTTCCTTCAGCTGGTGGAATGTCGTCCACCTTCTGAGAAGATCCAAAGTGCATCGTATCACGGCTCAACGTTTTTAGCTTTTTTTTCCAAATTTTTACAAAACATGAGCTCGATAAGTAGACTTTTGCAGCCGAAAGTTTTTCTATACTGCCATAATTGTTTTGAGAAGCTACAGAATTTTTAATGAAGAATTCAATCAGGCAGGGGCCACAGCGAATCCCTTCCCTTGGTACAGTCCGTCTTTGTACAATGTTTACGAAGTGTTGTTATCTTTCCTAATTCTTCCAAGTAGAGTTCGCCACTGTCTGTCACTCATTTACGATTTATCAGCAATTGACCACTCAGACCTTCTTCTTGTAGGACCTGATTCCAAACTGTACAGCACATTTGCATGAGGTTCGAATGTGCTTTGAGCTTCCGATTTCTTCCCATTTTTGTAGAGCACATTTTGGATTGATGAACTGGTTTATTGTAAATTCGTAAATTAGACGAAAAAACCCGTAGACATAAAGAAAATACTTGCTAAAGCCAGACCTGCACCTTCAAAGATATACCTTTTCCGTAAATCTTTGAAAAAATCTTTATGCGATGGACTGCATGTAAAGTACCAGTTTTTATACTAACCTGTATAATAAATGACAGAGATTGTTCATCGACTTCATATCTTTTTATGTAATTCTAGTGCTTTTAGCTACATATTTCACTGTTTCTCGTGCTTTTCCCAAAGGAAACTGCAAAGGAAGTCCTTGAAGAGGACGAAATAGTTAAGAAAAATCGTTGACATGCCCGGCATAAAATTCAGTAAAAGCGAAGCGAAGACAGTACCCGTAGCCACGCTCTATCAATTAGGCGAGGCTCTAAATTGCCTTAATGTAGTTCTACAGTCACCGGCTGATGCTGCACGAAACATTCCTCCAACCTTCCGGGAAACTTGCAGAGAAGAGGGAAGGAACCCATCTCTTCCCTTGTTTCGTTTCTTGCGCTTGTTTTTTTTTTCTCGCATAGTTTGTGTTTCGAAGCGTTTTTTTTTTTCGTGTTTTCTATGCCTTTTCAACCCCACTTACGGGAAAAATATCACAAAACTGTGGAAAAGTGGATGATGGTAGTTATGAAGAACTAATATGTAGCAAACAAACGCAAGAAACGGACCAGAAAGTCGAAAAGCACGGAACGACAGCGTAGAAAAGTGAGCTCGCACGCAGATAAATTGGTCAAGGAGCAAGGAAAATGCCAAGAATTCTTGAAACTCGAGTACAATATCGATTAACTACATTGATTCAAGTAAGCAGAAGATTTCCTCGGAACACTGGGAGAGCTCATTCAAAAAATTCCAAAAAGATTCACATGGAGAGGAAGCAAAATTTTAAAAATAGTCATAAAGCGTCGTTAATGCAATTTAACGGAATTTTTCGTCGTTAAATTTCGTTAGAAAGTTTTAACGAAAAATTCCGGTAAATCCAGTAAATCGGTAAATCGTTAATCGTTAAACGCACACCCCTGCTCGCAACTCCCTAGCTTATTAAATTGCCTTAGTACCAGCTGCCATTCAGAGCGGCGGACGGCAGCGGTGAGCTTTCTTCCGCTCTTACTCGTCCACATTTGAGTCTTCGACACTTCGACACTTTCGATGTCAGCATTCCGTTCAGCTCGAAAAGCTCTATCGAACGGTGTCAATCTCTACCAGTTTTAGAAAAATCGATTTTTTGACGGTTTCGCAACGAGGACGAGGCCGCTCAAGGCCGCGGCAGAGGGCGATGACGTCTTCGAAAATCGATATTTCCGAACCGGGCCAAATTGGTTACCATTCGATATAGCTTTTCGTGCTGAATTGAATGGTTCTGCTACGAGTAGCGAAAGCCCTAATCTGGTCGAGTGGGAGCAGGGAGAACATCGACCGTTTTGTGCTAAATTGCACGCCCTGGCGTGTTCAGAGCGCAATAACTCTGTCAAGTTGGAGTCGTTTCGGCTACAACTCGTGGGTCTTGCAGGCAGTAAAATGGTCTAGTAGTGCACTAAAGTAGAATGGTCTAGCTTAGGAAGAGGCAATGTTACACATACGCGAAGATGCAGATGAGGCTTGTGTGCCGCATTTTTTCCGATAATTTCGACTTCGGTGGCCCACTGCGAGAAGACGCAGCTAGCTAACGCGCTTAAGATACGTGAGCGAACAGGACACTTAAGGTACTTTACGATGACGTGCTCGGAACGCATCAGCTGCCTAAACTGCCTTAGCCACAGCTGCCAGTTTAGAGCGTCGGAAGATAGCGGTTAGAGTTTCCTGCGCCCTTACTCGCATTCGCAATGGTAAGTTTCTGTTCAGCATGAAAAGCGCTATCGACCGATTTTGGAAGTATCGATTTTTTGACGGTTTCGCAACGAGGACAAGGCCGCTCAAGGCCGCGGCAGAGGGACGACGACGTCATCGAAAACCGATGTTTTCGAACCGGGCCAAATTGGTTACCATTCGATAGAGCTTTTCGTGCTTAAATGAATGATGTTAGTGCGAGCAGCAAGAACTGTAATCTGGGCGAGTAGGAGCGCAGGAAACTTCAACCGCTAAGCCCGCCACCCTAAAATAGCAGCTGGGGCTAGGACAATTTAATAAGCTAGGGAGTTGTGAGCATGTCTCTTGAAAGCACCTTCAGTGTTCTTCTAGCCTGCGCATTTGTAGGCCGCTTAGCTCTCAGCGTCTTCCCGCAGGGGTCGACTGAAATTGGAAAAAATCGTGCCACACAAGGCTCATCTGCGTTTTCGCAGCGCTGTAACTTTGTCCAACCATGAGCTACATTTTTGTGTTTCAACACACTACTAGAACATTTTGCTGTCTACAAAATCCACAAGCTGCAACCGGAAAGGTTCACACTTTACAGAGCTATCGCCCTCAGATCATTCCGCGCGCGCAATTTAGCACTACAACGTCGATGTTCCACTCGCACTTACTCGCTCACATCACAGTGCTCGCCACTCTAAGTAACACCGTTCCATTCATCATCAAAAGCGCTATCGAATGGTTCCCAACTTGGCCTGATTCGAAAAACCTGATTTGCAGTGACGTCATCGGCCTTCCGCTGCGGCCTCACCCGATGCGAAATTGTCAAAAAATCGATATAGAGCTCCTCGAGCTGAACAGAACGGTGTCGTTACGAGTGCCGAAAGCTCAAGGACGGAGTAAGGGCGCAAGAACATTCACTGTTGCCGCACGCCGCTCTAAAACCGCAGCTGTAACTAATGCAGGTTAGGGAGCTGGAGAGCTGTAGCGCTTTCTCCTAAAGTATCTTAAGTGACTCTACAAGCTGTCGCGCCCACTCGATTGATAGGTTCGTTTCTATATGCATTGTTCACGGCGCACTCCAGATGCAAGCTGGACAGTCCTAGAGCAATGCCTGAGTAGAGCGGCTAGGGATTTCTGATAAAACTCCCTAACGCTTACTCTAGAAGCTGTCGAGCCCTCCTACACAGGACTAGAGTAATTCCTGTGTAGGAGGGCTAGGAATTTCCATTAAAACTCCCCATACTCTCACTCTACAAGTTGTCGCTCGCTCTATAGGTTGTCGCGCCCACTCGAATGATTCTGTCAGGCCTATATGCATTGTTCACAGCATGCCATACCGGCAGTTAGCTCCAAACAGTAGGCCATGCTCGTCCAAGCGCATGGGTAGGCTCCTTCCATCAGCCTAACGTCCAGAAGTTGGGGACGCCGCGCTCTAACGCGACTTGCCTCAGTCGCGACGCGTGGCGAGCGGAAAGGGGCGCTCTCCGGCGCCCTTTTGCGCCGCTTCTCATCTTTGGCGCCGCTTGTGCTTGTTGGACGCAGCGGCATGTCCGGTACTGTATGAGCACAACAAAGAATGCTGAGTCAGACTGATTCGAGCTCCCTTGGATATGGACCGAAAACCGTGGTCTCCGGCGGTCACTAAGTAGTAATTCCGCGCAGACAAACCGACCCGCTACGATTGAGAGCGATGACCTCGCCCACTCGTTTCAGCGATTTCTGTCTCTAATTCGCTTCGAGGGAGGAGCAGAAGCCGAATGCCCGGCCTGCGCGCTCGCTCGCTCGTGCCCCTCCCGCCACCTGCGACCCCGACAGTGGACGGGCTCCTTCTCCGCGACCTCGGCGTTCTAGCGCGTGGGCCAGCGCCTCCTCGACGACGTCCACCGCCACCGGAAGCGTCGACAGCCGCCCTCGGGCCGATCTGGGGCTCGGCTGTCGCGCGGCCGCGGACGCGGCGGCGCGCACCGATCAATTCGCCGTCGCTGCCGCGCCGCCGCCGCGACTTCCAGGTCACGTCGCGGCGCCGAGCTCCGCCGGCGCTTTCCCCGCTTCTTCGGGGCGACTCACTCCCCTTATCGCGCCCAGATCTCCTCCGGCGTTCGCTCGGCCTCCCCGGAAGGCTTCCCAGAGCTGGTCCGCCGGCGCTTTTTGCCCCGCTTCCACTTGCGCTTCGGCTTCTTCGCCTTCGCTGGGTCCACGGCGGTCACTATAAAGGCGCAGACCGCGATCGGCCGAGCAGGGTCGTGGCCTCGCTCGTAACTGCGCATTCCAAGTTCGCACCGATCCATTACATGGTTCACGGCCTGTTTCGTATTTCTGCTCTTCTGGAAGCCCTACTCTGTATTTCGATTAGCCTTACTACATGCATTCAACAGGTTGTTGAGTTCTACCGCCCCCTAGTGACAGTCTGTAAACTTTACGGAGTGGATCTTGACGGAGAATTGCAGCTCATCTTATTGCCTCTTTTGTGCCGTGTTTTTGCTGCAGCTTCTGAGTCGCTGTCAGCCCTGACCATTTGACGGTCGCACTTTTGTAGGACCCCTAAAAGCTTGTATCGTAATGTCGTAGCCCATTTCTGTTGACTAATGCTGGTACTAAACGGGGTGGTGCCCGCTGTACACCGGCAAGGTTTCTTAAAACGGGTAAGTTAGATCACCCACGACGCAAATAGGGTCCGAGGGGGTCACCACAGCATGGCGTGGCGGGCCGGCGTGGCGAGTAGCTACACACAGTGAATGTAAATGCGGTCTTATCTCTTCGTTGCGATTATAGATCCGCGTCTTATGTGCTTCCTAATTGGACAAGGGAGGGAACTCCAGGATGTAGGCAATTTTAACACGGGTGCGTCCACGGTTGAGGCACACCTTGGAGTCCTTTCCCTTGCCTAAATCTGTGCTCTCCTCCGTTGACGCGGAGGAGAGCACAGAACACAGCTACAGCATTATTTGTTTGTTCTCTTTACTATCAGTGTGCCTTGTCTTGTTTTCTTTGTGTTGGTGACACTTTTTATAAGGTGACCTCCCGGACCCTATTTGTGCCTCACCCACACATTGGAGTTCCTTCCCTTGCATAGTTCCCTGTGCAGTGCTAGTGCTGAGGTAAGCAAACATTAGGGCAGCTTACGCTTATGTTGTCCTTGTATGGGTTGCATGTCGAGTATACCAACACCTACGAGGAAGTATTATACAAGGGAGACAGCAAGGAAATCCATGGAGGGCAAGTGCTCACTTGCGCGCTCCGCGCGACAGGATGAGCCACGTCGCCGAGCTCCTTCCCCTGCAGAACTCCTCCGCGTCAGCTTCTCTCTTATTCCTCTACCTTAAGCCCGCATACCCGCCGATTTAATTCTTGATTAATCTGGCCCCTGGTGAGATGCTGAGAAGCACAAAGGAATGATATAGAGACCTCATTGCTTCGTGCTTCCCAGTGCCTCAGGTTGCTGCGCAACTTTTTCATTTCCTGCAGCAAAACCATCCCCTTCAGTCTAGCGGCGAAATCACTACAGGCCACCCTCACTTCCCATCTTTAAACGTTGAAGGTCATGCGAAAAAGCACGATATTATCGCGAGGCGCCGCGTGCCTGATCAAATTCTTTCACTTTCAGAAAAGCTTCCTTTAAGAACGGAGATCTGCAGCGAGTCACAGGTACCCTCTGAGGCGCATTCGATAGCGGTGTGGTTTCTTTTGGGGGGGGGGGGAGGGAAGCAGGTGTCAAATAGGAATTCGTGGCTTTTGTGATTGTTCATTCTACTAATCGTGCAAACGCGAAGTATCGCACTTCACTTCGAAGTCTTAGTGTATTGGTATATTGCTCATTTCGTTGGTTAGCATATTTTTCTTCTTTTGTTGGTGTGAATTTGTTTTCCGTTATTGTTCTCCCGTATATTTATTTATTTATTTATTTAAATGCACTCGAAGGTGCACTACAACGTCAACGAAAACCTGGAACAAATAGGTAGCCGTCAAATACAACAGCAAAATTAACATTCAACCAAATTAAAAAAGGGAAACCTAACTACTTCTTTAATTACCATCTGGCTATTTTTTTGGCAACTCCCGTAGCAACGAACCTTTACTAAGTAATGTTTAGAACGTTAAAAGTCAAAAAAGAAGTTAATCGTAGGAATATATAAAGCTATAATAAACATATCCAGGATCAAGCATAGTTCACGAAAACAGAGCGCATATCGATATTTCAAATGACAATGTAAATAATAGAAAAAAGTGCTTTCCGTTTCCGTTATTGAAGCAGTCGTTAGATCGGAGAGGTCAGCCTAGGCAACGCAACTAACAAAAGTTATTCTGGGGCGGGCCGATAATGCAGGCGCCTCTTTGATCTGATACGAACCCCAGGCGTAAGACCTATGCCCAAGTGACCAGTGGTAAAGCCAAGTCACTTGTTGACCTCTCCTTGCAGTAGGAGAAATAATAATTCAGGAAAATTATTATTGAAGAAAAAAGTGTATCTGCGCAAGGAAAAAAGTGTATGACAATTTAGACAGTATTGAAAGCATTGTCATTCATAAAGCCCGTTTAGACTTTCGCATGATATAGAAAATATCATTACGACGCGAGTACCAAGCAGGAGCCAGATGGTAAGTACAAATTCCGAGAAGTCTCTAAGTAGCTATATATTCAGCAACAGCGAAGTCCTTCAGATGGAGCGTAGCAGCTTTGGAAGAGGTACTTGCATAGACAGTAGGATCACGTTAGGTTGTCCGGAATTCCTAAAATGTGCAACACATCCATTTTTTTCAATCTTTCCTTGAGAATCCCACTGCTTTCTGCATTTAAAACTTCTCTAGGCAGGCGTCGGACCCATCGTGCAACTCTGTAAAAAACGAAATTAAACAGCTGAGTGTAATTCTTCTTCTGAATCAGCGGGTAGTGCAGGATAAATCCATTCGATCGTAGACCAGAAGGCCTGTATATCCAGTATTTGCTTGCACGAAGTTTTAGCTCGCCACGAAGTATTTTAAAGCAAAATATTATGTCAGCAACAACTCTCCTATGCAGCAAGGATCTAAGACCTAACGCTCTCAGACGCTCCTCATAAGTTGGCACATTTCTCGAGATAGCGCTTTGGTTTAGTCGTTTGTAAACAAGCCTTGTGAAGGTTCTTTGGACTCTTTCAAGTTGTGTGACAAGTTTTTTAGCAGTAGGATTCCGTACTTGTGAACAATACTCCAGATGAGGAAGAACGTAGGTCTTATATAGCTTGGTGAGAATAACGGGATTATCACTACACACATTTCGAAATATAAAATAAAGAGCAATGTAGGCCTTCTGCGTAATTTTCTCAACATGAGTCGAAAAATCGAGTTTTGAATCTACAAATACACCAAGGTCTTTAACCAATTCACATTCATTAATAGATGCGTCACCGATAGAGTATTCCGCAGCACGTCCTTCACCAATATGCAAAACGGAACATTTTTCAGGGTTGATAGCCAAATTAAGTTCGGAAGCCCAATATTGTAGCGCATTCAAGGCATTGTTAAGAGCAAGGCAGGTTTCAACTCGATTGCATTGGTCATAGATTCCGTACATTTTGATGTCGTCAGCGTAGATTTGAAGTTTAATATTATCCGAAGATCTGATGACGTCGGATATACCAGCTGTGTAGAGCACAAAAAGCAACGGGGACAAAACTCCACCTTGTGGTACACCGCTAGCACAGTGAAGTTTGTCTGAGAATTCGGAACCTACGCGAACAGTCATAAATCTATCACTTAAATAGGAAGCAAACCAATTCAAAAGGGCTCCGTTCACACCTAGTGAATTCAGCTTGAGGAGTAGTTTAGCGTGGGAAACCTTATCAAACGCTTTTGATAAATCTATATAGATTACATCGACCATCTTGCCTTGGTTAAGTGAAAGCCTCCAGTCAAACATACTGTCAACGAGATTCGTGACAGTAGAGAGTCCTGGGAGGAAACCATGCTGCTCAGGTGGTACTACACCAGTACGAGGCAACCACGCCAAAAACTGCTCTCTTATTATACTCTCCATTACTTTAGAAGGGCAAGGAATTATGCTGATAGGGCGAAACTGAGTTACCGAATAAGCGCCTGCAACTTTAGGAATTGCAGTTACTAAAGCATGCTTCCAAGCGCTTGGAATCTCTCCTAGCATTAAAGATATATTGAATATGTCAGAAAGTGGCCTGGATAGTTCTTGGGCACATTTTTTAAAGATGATTGGAGGAATTCCATCACAAGGCTCAGTTAAGGAAGGCTTAAGTTTTTTAAGGATGGTAAACACATCACTGGCTGTAAAGAAGATGTTACTGAAAAAACGTCTGAAGCGCATCATTTCAGAAGCATCTTCAGCAGTGGTTGCTCTATCGCTTACAGAGTCAGAGGTGATGTCATTGGAAAACACACTTGAAAATAGTATCCTAAAGCACTTGCTTTGCTTGAGTCACATGAACAAACGTTATCGTTAATGTCAGTAATATTAGGAAGGCCTCCGTTCGATTTCATCTTATTGCGAATGTGCAAATGCAGTCTTCTCATTGAAGCATGTTTAGCTAGTTTACGTTCTTTCTGAGCCCAAAATCTTTTTAGATGGTAATCGATGTTGGTACAGATTGCTTTATAGGTGGAGTTGTTCAGTGGATCAGGTAGAGATCGAAACAAGCGTTCTTTTTGAGCGAGAAGATTACTGATATGCTTGGGAAAAATAGTTCGGAACGATTGTTTTCTTCTGAAAGGGACAAATTGGGCCAGGTTTTCATATAGCACTTTACAGAATCTATGATAAAGATCATCCACGGTTACATATCCATCGAAAATTTGATGCCAATCAACTTCTGAAAGGCTAACTCTGAGAGAGTCAAAGTCAGCATTAAAGAAATCCGGCATGGGAAAGAGTAAATGGGAAAACGAATTGAATGAAATATCAAACTGAACGATATTATGGTCAGAGGTGGCGAATGGTGGCAAAATACGTATGTTAGAGACTAATGGGGATGTTGATAAAATGATATCCAAAACCTTATCTTCGTGTGTAGCTTCTTTTACAGCTTGCGTAAAGCCAGCATTCTTGAAGAACTGAAGAAAATTAGCTGCTGCATGGTTCAAAGGAGATAGACTTTGCCAATCTACAGCTAAGTTTAGGTCCCCCAAAATTATAGTTTCATTTCTAACCGCAACAAGGGATGAAAGAAAATCAAGTAATTGGTCGTCATCAACTATTCTTGAGTTAGGAGGACGATAGACGACAATAAGTCTGATTTTCCTCAAGTCGGTCCTTGTGCAAGAAAAAATTTCCACACAGAGAACATCAGCCTTGTGGTGGAAAGTATGATGTAGTATGCTAGAGTTGATGGTATTACGCAAAACACAACAGACGCCACCTCCTCTACTGCCATTACGCCTATCGAAGCGATGTATAATATAGGGCAAATTGGCTATCAATTCAGCATCATTAATTTTTACACTCAACCATGTTTCAGTGATGAAAACCATGTCAGGTTTAATCGTTGATAAAAAATGATGAAAATGAAGAATTTTATTAACAAGATCCTAGCATTGATCAGGTAACAAGCAAGCGAAAGTGGATTACCATGCAAACTCAGGCCTTTCCCGAACCCGCATTAGGAAGATTGGGAAGCTCAGAAATATGCTTGAGCTGACTGCGGTAAACGACCCACTCTCTTCTTGCCTTACCCCTATTTCTTTCATTAGCCAACTGCCTTAGCTCAAACTCTCGCTTCCTTTCGTCCGCGGTCATGCTCCTCCTCACAAAAATGCCTGCTAGCCCAGCAGAACGAAGAGTACGTGCGTTGGCTAATGCCCTCCGCCAGTAGTATTGTGATGGAAGGACGACCTTGACCATGCGTGGCCTGGAAGCATCATGTTTGCCAATTCTATAGGCTTCCACAGGTTCACAATCAAGTTGAAGGGCATCTAGGACGTCTAAAACTTTTGCTTTGAGGTCGGCCCTTCTTTCAGAAGCAGAAAGGCTGTCAGCCGGCTCCTGGAGCCCAGACACAACGATAGTTCTTCCCCTTTTTTCAGCTTCAGCATGATCAGAAAATTCCTTAGATACCTTTTCACTGAGGATGTTCAACATTTGAAGTGTCAAAGGGTCCGAAATGCGTTCAGAGATTTTCTTAAAGAGACCCTCGACGCTCAACATCCTCAGATCCGATTCCAATACACCATCCTGTTGCACGGTGCCAGTACTAATGGTAAGACCATTTGCCGATACAGATGCAGGCTGTGAAGCTGTGGTTTTGCGGTTTGCACGAGACATCTTAGGCAAAACAGACAAAGATAAAACAGTAAAGTTCTTAAGAACGAAGTGGAACTAATGTATTTGACCCACAGAGAAACCAGCAGTGTATGATAACGGAGCGGCGATAACGCAACCGCTCAGTGCAACGCCGACGTTGAGAATATATATGAACTTATATTTACTTACGGCTGCGGTTTGCTTCCCGCCCTTATTTTTGCATTTCGGCGCAAATGGGGTTCGGGTCGCCATGTAGGACAAGCCCTACAAAATGTTTTGTGTTGTACGAAACTAACAAGTTTATGTAACACGGCTGTGTCCTACTTTTGTGGTGAACTGAGCTAGGCCATTTCCGATGTAATTGGACATGCACGTGCCTTGCTACCAAGGCGAATCTCCACTGAGCACATGGTGACCTACTCCGACGCTTTCTGCGCCTGTATTTCTGCCGTTCGGTAGATTTGAGAGGGAGTGACCTCTACAACGGCTTCACGTACTCCTTGCGCACTTTCCAACCGTCTGCTGTGGAAAGGAGCCGCGTTGTGAATTACTTATCACTAGCTGATATTTAAGCTGAAGGCCATGAGAAAGATATCCTATTATATAAAGCGTCCAACATAATGCTATGTGAGCGCTCAGATATGTAGTCTGATGGGATAGATTATCCAGGAAGCCGGGATGCGACGTGGTATGTCTAGCTCTGAACTGGGTATGAGCAACTAGCTTTTCCACGCGAAAATAGCACATCAGTCGATACACCACTGACACTACCCTCACTGTCACTACTGCAGCATTGACGTCTTCAGCTACCTGCATGCTTTGTTCATAGCTTCAGTATGTTGTCCGTTTTCTGCATATGAAGAGGAACGGTATGCACAATTAGCCGAGTCGCTTCCCTTGGTGCCTAGTAGCCCAAATCGCTGTGTGATTCGAGAGACCGACAAGAGGGCGAAGATTTCATGAGAGCATGATAGCGTGCAGTTGGGCGCACATAGGGTCCGGGAACCGAGGTCACGACGCGGCGGGCCGGCGTGGCGAGTAGCTACATACAGCGAATGTAAATGCAGTCTTATCTCTTCGTTTCGATTATAGATCCGCGTCTTATGTGCTTTCTAACTGGACAAGGGAGGAAATTCCAGGATGCTCTCCTCCATGTCAGCGGAGGAGAGCACAGAACAGAGCTACAGCATTGTTTGTTTGTTCTCTTTACTATCAGTATGCCTTGTTTCGTTTTTCTTTCGTATTGGTGATACTTTTTTATGAGGTGACCCCTCCCGGACCCTATTTGCGCGTGCAGTTGAAAAAATGTGCAGAACACGACTGGAATTCGTGTAGAATTCAGACCCTCTCAAATCCCAACTGACCAGTAGAAGTGGGAAGCTGCCGAACGCAACCTTCGAAATCTCTCCTTCGAAACAACTTCGCATATTGTTGCGCCCTGAACCGCTTAGCACGGCAGCGTACAAATACAAACATACAAACTCATTCCACCGCTGGCGAACGCAATCTGCCACCGTCGTTGCACCCCAAATCCAGGCTCTTTTTTTTCGGCCCGCCTAGGTCAACCCAGTCGTGCATCCCTTGCGGTCGGTAAATTGGTACCAGACTAGTTCGGGAAGATAGAGAGACTGACTTCTTTGCTAGCCATTGCATTGCAAGACATTGCATAGAAATACTACTCATCCAGATTCTCTTCATGCCGTAGAGGGGGAATGCGTGGCGCATCACGGAGAAAATTTCGCAGAGCAATTCGCGGAGCAATTTATTATTTTTACGAATTATTTTTACACGTCTCATGACGGATCAGAAATCTGTTAGTTTCCTGCTCTAGTATATTTGCATTGTAGTGCTTGTGCTTGGATCTGTAGAAGTCAGTTTAGTGAGCTGTGTGTCGCTCACTAAACGTCCAAATTTACCTTGACTGGACCTAATGCTGACCTATAATAATCAACTTTAATCAACTTTTTGGGGGAATAAACCCATTGGGTTTCTGTGATACCACAGATCATCGGTGTTTTATTCTATTTCATGTACTATATGAGAACTTTCCCCTAAACAGAGTCCGTTGCCATACAGGCGCGATGCTGCTGGTGTCCACGTCCATCTTGGCCCGAGAAAGTGACATCTCGGCACGCACGACACTCGAGGCGCTCTGGATCACAGCCAGGAATCCAAGAATTAACCGGAAGGAGGAGCGTGTAAGGCCCCGTTTATAACTCGTCGCGGCGCGACGCGATGGCCACGCAATGAGGCCAAATTGATCGATCGCGTCGCACAATCAATATGGCCACTATATGTGGCGTCGCGTCGCCTCGCGACGAAGTATAAAGAGGGCCTAACTGTAACCAACAACTAAGTAACCTTACGATTAGATCTCTCATTCGGTGGTTGCCTTGCCGAGTGGCCGGGCTTATTGTGTGCTCTCTACCTCCACACTACCACCCCGTTATCTTCTACCTACATCACCGACTATACCTATCAGCGGACTTTCAGCAGTCACCCTTGTGGCGGGGTCTACTAAGTACTATCGAACGCCACTGTCGAAGTAATCCATACATAGCTGTTTGAAGGTCGATCTACAGTCATGTCTCGTGCTCGTGCGACAAAGGTTTCAGCAACTACCACCAACAGCTCTCCGACCAACGCAAACCAGAAGAAAGAAAATCAGGCTTCCGGTCAACTACAAGATATACAAAATGATGGGGTTCCGTGCTACGTCAAGCTGGTATTTGAGCTCTTAATCGAAACACGCAGTGAAGTGAAGGAACTAGTTGAAAGTGACAGTGAGCTACTGAAAGAGGTTCGACAACATCGTGAGAGAAGAAAACTCATTGTTGAAACAAAGGCTTGCTCAACCACTGACGTCTGATGTAGCGAAGACAGCTGAAAGTTGTTCAAGTTCCGACAAATCGCTTTCGCATTCGGACGCTGAGCTTAGTAGAGCTTTTTATTAAATTACCGGAATCTTTCTTCAATACCGCTTCTGGAGAAGTTGGTCACGATATCGTGCGTTAGGGAAATACTTAATTATCTTAATATTGAGTGCTTACCATCTGCAGTGTATCGGATGGGGAAGCCCGATAGGAACAGACCGAGATTTATAAAAGTCGTACTGCCCTCAAGTAAATTTCAAAATGAGGCGGTCAAACGTGCTTCCCGACTACGATTCTTTCCCCTGCAAAAGGGGATTTTTCTACGCCCTTCTTTAACAAAAGCACAACGGGATCGTAGACGTGAAGACCGTTTGGCTGGAAGGGTGAGGAGGACAACTTGCGATTCGTTCTGTGTTGATCGTTCTGTGTAAGTGCAGAGTGAATCGCAACCGCCTCCACGTGATCTCAACAGCGAACCAACTCGGCTTAACAGCACAGAGGGAAAATGTTGAATTCTCACAGGAGAAAACGTTTCCCATTTCACTGTCTTCCTTCGGACATAAGATCAATGGTTAGAAATACTTAAATCGTCTCCTAGGTGTAGCTAGCAATCAATACGTGGGTATAAGGTGCGACAGAAGCTACAACAAAGGTGGTGGAGTTATCATATTTTTAAAGAAGTGTTACTCATATGACTTCGTTTTCCGTGAATCGGTTAGCGACTCTTATGAAATCCTTATTTTTGATGTTCAACTAAGCTCCTTTTCGGCTCGTTTTATTATCGTATACAGGACACCAAACTAGTTCAAATGAAACCATCAATCTTTCCAAAGTTGTAAGTGACTTTAGCGTATGTAATAATCCATGCCTTTTCCTGGGAGACTTCAATCTCCCTGATCTATTGTCAGAACGCGCAGGGAACACCAACGCTTCATTTCACGACGTTCTGAGTGCTTGTGAATTCCACCGGTTTGAAAAAAAAAAACGACAAGAGGAAATTCTTTACTTGATCTCGTGTTCTGTAATTCTTCAAGATTCATTTGTAATGTGAACGTTTGTCCACCGTTAGGCAGTAGGATCATGCTTCAATAACCTTCAAAATAGAGTACGACTCGAATCATAGACCCAATTCCAACGGCACTAAATGGATAAAAGATTTCAAAAATGGCGACTATCCCACCATATGGTAAAATAAGAGATAACGTAGCTAACATTGATTGGGTTGGAACACTGAGCGCGTTACAATCTGTAGATGAAATGTATGAAACTCACGATTACTACGATTATCATTCTTTATCACGTTATTGACCTCTACATCCCCACCAAAAAACAGGCTCTGACCTAATGCTATACCCGAATCATCTCACAAGAATGAAAACACAACAGATTAATCTACGGAACAGAGCATCTTCATCCAGCAATGCCGAAGATTAGGCTAACTATCAGATTCAACAACAAAAAAACTAGACAAAACCCCTCAACGTTGCGACTTATGCCTAGAAAAGAAAAGGCATTTTCTTCAAAGATAAAACCGCTTTCTATAGATACATCAGAGCCCTATCTGAAAATAATAGTTGCATTCCAAGCTTCAGAAACGAGAATAATGTATGCATTTCATCAACAAGTGATAAAGCAAATCTGCTTGCAGAAGAAGTCTATAAGGTTTTTAGTAACTTCGGACTCTATCGCTGACCTATTTCTTTCTCAGGAAGGCACCTTACCTTGTTTCCCACAAATGGATCCTACTCTTTGGTTTAGTAAACAAGAAATTGTTGAAATCCTAATCAAATAGCCAAGATCTTATACAACGTGTCCTGACTTCATACCATTACTATTCATAAAAAATGTAGCAGATTGTATTGCCTATCTTTTGGAACTGATTTTTAATCTAAATTACATGAGGGCTGAAGTGCCTCATGGGAGCATGCATTTATCACTCCAATTCCGAAAAGGTTCCTTTCAATGACCCAAAAAATTTTCGGCCAAGAAGCATAACGTCAATCTTCGCTAGAGTATTTGAAAAGGTTGTTCAGAAGCCTATTCTGACCCATATTGAAAACCATCATATCATTTCAAAGGATGAATTCGGTTTTATGAAACGGCGTTCAGTGGAAACCTTAGTTCATAGTTCTCTAGACGACTGGTCAACACTTTGGATAGGAGAAAGCGCACGGATGTAATCTTTTTCGGCTCTTCCATAGCATTTAACAATCATTAGTTGCTTTACAAGATGCAAAGAATTGGTATTCATCCAATGATAGTGTCCTGGACTAAATGTTTTCTTCCCGGAATAACATACCAAGTTAAGATAGTCAGTGTTCTCCGCAGTTTTTTCTTCTCCCAGTGGTGTTCCACAGGCGAGTGTCTCGTCACCTTTGCTGTTTCTTCTATATACCTATGAACTCCCTGAAGTTATCACTGGTTTAGGGGTTAGCTGCAAAATGTATGCTGACGAAGTGAAAGTGAAAGTTGTGAAGGATGTGAAAGTTTATACTGAAGTCTACGAAGAAGAGCCTTCTCAGGAAATCCAAACCGCGATTAATTTTATTGAGAAATGGGCAATAACTAGTGAGCTTCCTTTGGCCAAAAAACCGCGTTGAGTTGTCATACAGACAAAACATCAGCACAATTCACCAATTTATAGGCTCAAGGACGCAGATCTAAAGCACGTTCGTGATTTGGGCTTCCATATATCTAGTGATCTAAGCTTTGCATTATAAGGCAATTGTTAAAAAGGCGAATTATCGTATTTACAACTTGTTCAAACTGCTCAAAACCAATGATTCTCTTGCACTTCTTGTATGTTAGGCCTGTTTTAGAGAGCGGTATTTAGTGTTTAATCCATACAAAAAGAAAGACATTGCTGTTTTGGGAAGCGTACAGGACAACTTGGTTGGTTTTAAGATGTTTTGGAACCAACTAGGAAAACGTACCTAGAGTCCAGACAGGGCCAAACAGCTTAAGTTACCTTGCCTCCGTAGTCGAAGGAAGATGGTCGACATGATCATGATGATTGAAATTCTTACAAATAGAATTTCAACAGATACCACGACATTTTTTGGTGCACCTCTGACTAGGAATAGGAGAGGGAACCTGAGGCTTTACCTTCCTGTTCCAAAGTAGCAGGCGCGATCACTTCCTCACTTATTGAAATCTTAAGCACTTGAACTTATTACTAGGTGAGGATGAGGTTATCATATACATGTCCGTGATTTGTTCAAGTCCTTAATGATACGTAAAAAGTTATGTTATTTGTTTGTTGTAAGTTTGCGTGATCTAGTAATTCTTTATGTGCCGTTACTTGTGTAATGTATGACTATGCTCATCTCTGATAAATATATAATAATGATCTCTGCGGGATTCGATCTACTTGATCTGACCTGCTGGTTTACTTAAGTCGGATGTCCCAGGCTGAAGCTCATTCACCGTCGTTACTTCCAGCTACGGGTGAGCAGTGGTCCTCGACGGCAACCACTGTCAGGTCAGTTGACCTCTGCAACTCCCACCTCTGATCCTGTCTCTAGTTTCTCTAAGAAGATTACTCTGTAGGATGAAATGCTGTTTGCGCGAATGGCGTTGTGAATATTTCCGATTTTTACAGGCTCGGGAGAAGGCAAAACTGCCGAAAGGTCGCCCGAATAAAGCCGTTAACAATCTCGGACGATAGCTTATCAAGAACGCATCATAATTTTCCCTAAACCGGTCGGAGTGTTTACAATGTTCCGCTAACGGCAACCTCCATCATTTCGCAAAAACAATGGTCTTTTTGTATTCAGGGAGCACTTTTTGAGCAATCCACTCTAGAGCTCACACAGCACCCCTCTTGTCGGCCATAATGGCAGCCATGTTTGAGCCTATTCTCTGCGAGGCATTGTGAAAGGCTAGTTGAATGGGATGCTAAGCCTTTTTCAGTAGTCGGCTTCGCTAGCTGAGATTTTTCTCCAATGTTCTTCGAGAATATTCCTCAGGACCAGGATAGATCAGAACGTAAGAGAATGAGTTTAAACGCGTACATTTTCTGGCCAATTCAATGGCTTCTGTTGTGTTGATAGAAGCTGATTGGGTTCTTCTTTTTTGTACATTCGCGTGTTTTCTTATTAAACGAATGTTAGCAAACTCATAGCTGCTGGAGAGAAGCGTTCGTTCATTGTTTATTTGTCTGTTGCAAACTAAGAGCCTATTCATACTTCGAGCGACGAAGAGCCTGTTCATTGTACCTTTGTCCTTGGGAAAAAATTTCGGATTTCGAATGATCGAATAATATTCGATTTTCAAAAAGTCGAATTTCGAATAGTCGAATATTCGAATAATCAAATGAACACTGTTATTTACTGTCGTCACCCAGTGGTTGACATTTAATTATTTTTTATTACCCACTGTGAAGGAAATGGATGGTGCTCCATCCATTTCCTTTACGAGACCAAAGGACAATAACAGCGGTATAATGGCAATGAAGCACGCTTTGCTTCCCTAAGAATTCGTGCACCGAGAAGAGGGAAACACCTTGGGTAGGCAGAGCTAGATTGTTATAGGTCTTTCTTAGGTTGCCATCTTTCCTTATGTTATAGCGAAGCTTCCAGGTGGTAAAAGAATGATTATCATGGGCGGAAAAATGACACAAAGGCGATCTGGTGCAGAAGGGGCGCACTGGAGTCTCATGAATGGCATTCAGTTTGTGTTCTAGCTCCGTTGAAGAGAAACGGATCCGCGTTGGAATCTAATCTGACAAGACACTACGACTTGGACAGTGTTAGAGCGAAAATGGGGATGGCTCACTTTCATAGGAAACGGAGTCTGACTGGCTCTTGTACTCCATAGCCATTGCTCTTCCTCTCTTCTTCAACGTCTTTATTGGCAGAAAGCAGGAGCTTTCTAGGCCCCTGAAAGTTCTACCTTCCTACCGCAGCCCCTTCGGCTCTAATCGCTCCCTTGTTGTAACTGGGGTAGTAATACGAAACGAAGATTCTCCCGTAGTATACTGAAGGGAAAAATATCTGTGTACAGGCATAACTCTAACCACTTGTGATTCACGTGAATGGCCACAGCACGCTCGACGGCCGTTTACAAAGATGCAGGTGCGTAGCGGAGGGCCGCGCTTGCAGCGCTTACTTCGCGTCAACTCACAAGGGAGGTCAATGAACCTCCCGTGGGAATCTTATAAGTGACCTATTGAGCGCTGTGGGGGATTGTCCGAGAGGCACCCCAGTGGTTTAAAACTGAATGCAGCTAAGGGACATTTTATTTAATGAATTTACCGAATTTACCTTTTTAACGCGAAAATTTTTCGTTAAAAAGTGGTCGTTAAAAATTTACCGAAAAAATTTAACGCACACCCCTGCTGCCCATCGCCTCCCCACCACTCTCTGCTAATCGAAGGTTTAGGGACTTGTACTCCCACAACTCCGGAGATCGAAAGCAGGTTTCGCCCAACCCTCGTCTAGAGGGCTAATTGAGGTGCTGATGGCAAATCTAGTAAACGTTTTCGCGTGATCGCGTGATTCCACATTTTCATGAGTGATCAAGTTTATCAGTTTGAGTACATAGAATCGCTTTCATCACCTACATATGTGATCAGACTTGCTTTCCAGTCTTCGACTTTGAGATGGAAAGTAGTGCACGAAAAATGGATAATTTAGAAAAAGAAATGACAGATTTGTGGCAGAAGCCTAAATAATTTCCTAAGGCGAGGAAAGGACGAAATCAGTGGTCATGACAACCCCATCCTTACTCACGAACACACACTGTGAAATATCGTAAGCGGCCAAATTGTCGAAATTGGATACCATATTCGTGCTCAGCATCCAAAATAACAGTACAGGCGATGTTTGGGCCAAAAAAATCGACCTCCACTCCAATTTTGGAGTCACAATAGTACAACGCGGCCGGTTATTTTGCAACTTTTCTCGCACATACTCACCGTCGCCTATTGTGGTCGACGGTAACACCGAACGCGTTTGCCAGCTTCGTGATCAGAACCTCAGTCAACCCTCAGGACAACATTTGTACGAAATTTTATTATCTACTTACGAAGTCATGGGGATTAATACAAGTACCTACGTTTGCAAAGCCCCCCCCCCCTGTCAGTGCGGGAGAGTGGCCGAGGAAGAAAAGGCTGCAAGAAGACCAATAGAATAAGTTAATCATATATGTAAATTTTAATACTCAAACAGTTTTAAATTCAATGTCTAAACAACGAAGTAGAATTAGAAATAACCTGGGGTATACATGAACTCTAAATCACTCTGTACTATAACAAACACAAGTGGAAAACAAGCAACAACTAAAGCAAGTAATAACTAAAACAATGGTAACAACAACACTAAACATGTCTCGCTTCGCCTCTGCCTTCATACAAAACATGTTTATAATTACTCACCCCGAGGCTCGTCAGTGAAGAAGGTGACTAATTAATTTAGTTGTTAGTACTGTATTTGGTGTTATATGCAAATGCTACGAATACTACAGAGTACAATACTACGGAGTGGGTCAAAAATGATGCATTTTATAAGAGATGCTAAAATTAGTAAAATTTACAAGAGAAACGTTCTCTATAGGAACCCGAAGACTGATCAGCACATCCCAGAGATGGACTGAAGCAACACATTTCGATCATGTTCGTAAATATGGTTAAAATGAGAATATGTTCTACATTTACCAAAACGCACAGCAATCCGTAAACAACTCTCCTAGATTCGAACCTGGACCTCTCCCCGCTATCCACGCCCCGACTGCAGTGAATGATTCATTTGACCTAATAAATTGTCAGATTTCTAACATCTAACTATAATTAAAGCTCTATAGCATCTGCATGTTAATTTCTGAGTATTTCAAGGTCATTCAAGGCGTCACTTTCGTTTTATCAACCAGCACTGAAGTGCTACAGTTTTTTGTAATTTTTTACCTACCCAGATGCCCGCAGGACATTTGAAGGCCACTGCGGTGCTTCTTAGACACACCCTTATAACAAGCAATAGGTCATTTTGGAAATCTCCACGCGAGTTCATTGACTTCCCTTGTCAGATTGCGTACACACAATTCGGCGCACTTTGAGCGACGCGCGAAAACATCGTTTTTTATCATAGGGTCAGACTCCCCTGGTTTTCGAAGAAGAGTGCCACTAACTTGTTAAGAGATTGATAAAGAATATTCGAATGTTCGACTATTCGAAGCCTTCGTATATTCGAATAAACGAATAATTCGAATATTGGACTTTCTCGAATATTCGAATAATCGAATAATTCGAATATTGGACTTTCTCGAATATTCGAATAATCGAATAATTCGAATATTGGACTTTTTCGAATAGTCGAATATTCGAATATTCGAAATTCGACTATTCGAAATTCGAAAAGGACAAAGGTATACTGTTCATACTTCGCGACAAGAGCGACTGGAGCAACGGATGTAGTGTGGTGTACGTAAATAATTGCGCATTTCTCACTACATTCGTCGCGGACGTGTCTAAGGACACTGGTCAACCGGGCGAGCGGAAAGGCGAGAGCGCAGAGAAAGAGACGCTCCGGCTGCGATCCTACGACTGCTGGCCGGGTGAGCTGGTCACGAAACAGACATCTGGAAGCTGCTACGTTTTGGGTGGCACGACAGGCATCAATTAGTGAAGGTACGCAAGGTACGCAGTTCTGGCAAAACTGGATTTGTAAAAAGAAATTGGTGGAGACAACATTTGGGTCCTGCTTACGTAATGGCAAGGTTTTCCAGGAAGCACAGCCAGTGGAAGACAGGAAGCAACAAACTTAAGTGGATCATCCTCATGATATTCTATTATTCGCCTTCCTTGCGCAGAACGTTTGGGTTTATGAACAAATGACAATCCTTAAGGCCGATCTCTGATTCTTAAGCTTTCTGGGAGCCTTAGGTCTGTTTTCTTTTTACAGACGATAGTGATGGAATATACTCATTTGCATACAGCAAGAAGCAATAAACCTTAGGATAAAACTTCTGAAAAAGGTCCTCGCTTTGAGATAAAAACCAATCAGTGTTCACGCAGCACTGCAGTAACCGATCTCTGAAGCGTTCTGAAGCCGGGTTTTGAGAAGTAGCGGACTTGAAATCCCATTGGACTACACAAGAAAAGCGATATAACCTATTCTAAGCCGCTCAGTACTTTGCGTGTAACCTTATGCAACCAATCAAACACGCCACTGTGACGTTCTGGCAAGTATACGGTGCGTCCCAAACTTGCAACGCAGGAGGAATCGGATCTCACCTTTGAGCCGGGACACTGGTTGCGAGAACTATTAGCAATGTCCTTGGCGTGACATTCTTTTAAAAAAGTCGAAAGGGTAAGGCAAGACTATCCCATCGCATCAACGTTTCTAATAAGAGAGGTCGCCTAACCGACATCCTTCGTATGCGAAATAATGGTTTATGAAGCGCAGTCCTCGAGCTGCCCTATCTCGCCTGCGGTAGAGAAGCGCGGGGTACTCCGATGTCTGGACTCTAGCGCAACTGTGGAGAGATGCAGCGAGGCAGGAGAGCGGGATCTCTAGTCGAGAGGGCGCCGACGGCACGACGAAACCTCCGAAACATGAGTCATGGTTGACCCATACCCTGTAACCGGTCGACTTACCCAGCCCCGGTCCCAGTAGGACCGATGTGCTCCCCCAGACAAGCACCGATGTGCTCTCCTGTCTGGACTCTAACGCGGTCGAGAAGAGACGTAGAGCCTGTTCATAATTCGCGACAATAGCGACGAGAGCGCACCGCGCGGAAGCATGAACAGGCGACAGCAGCGACTGGAGCGACAGCGCCGGCGCTCGGGTATGAGCACTTTTCGGTGGCGCGCGATCGATTTGCATGTTTTGCACGGGCGGCGGGAGCGACGAGAGCGCAGCGCGCGGAAGTATGAACAGGCGACTGGAACGGCTGGAACGACAGCGCCTGCGCTCGAGTATGAACATTTTTCGGCGGCACGCGCCCGGTTTTAGTCGATATGCATGTCTTGCAGGGGCGACGAGTCGCTCTTATAGCGAAGTATGAACAGGCCCGTAGGGGCTGTGCGAGGAGAATCTCTAGTCAGGAGGGTACCGACGGCACGACGAATCGGCGAGAACATGAGTCATGGTTGTCCTTTGCCCTGTAACCTAAGTCGACCAGTGCGCTTCATTAGCACTCATTTCTCAAAGGAGGAGCCTGTGCTGGAGGAGTTGGCATATCAGCAACTTCGATGGGATCAAATTTCCACCTTTTCTGGCACAAGTTGGGTGGGAATTATCGCCTAGAGACAATGACATGTTAGGCAACAACAAGATTTGCCATTACGTGGGGCGGATGCCTCTTGCGTTTATTGGGCTTGGGAGGTGTCATGTTCTGGATTGAACACAAGTGTTTACGGTTAGATGTAGAGTTCTGCGCAACTAGAGGCTTTGTTATTTTGCTTGCTCTACATGCATGATTGGAATTTTATGCACTTATTCAGCGGCACATGGCTTCAAGGAGCTTCACATTCAAAGATCAACTAACACAAAGTGCGTCTTCGGTGTCAATTTTTGACTTAAGAGCGAGGAACTGCTTTCCCTTGCGAAACGGTGAGTGGTCATGCCTCTCCTGCTCCCGGCCAAGTGAATTCCTTTTATCAGTCCAAGAGGCAAGGACTCCATCCGAACCCGCCGTGGCAGGCTAGAGACTAGAGAAAATGAGAAGTTATAAAGACACTGAAGTGTGTCTCCCTAATCTACCTCTAGTACTGATCCGTTCATAAGCACTAATGCTTTGCTGGAGTGGACGGACAATAAAGGTCTGAGGATGGACCGCTTGTACGCCCTCATTTCTTGGAATCATCATATTTATTCCCGTAGAAAGTAACAGTTTCGGCGCATTTTGACTCTGACTTGCAGCAAGTCCTACTCTTTTGGAACATGGCCTTATTGGAATTCAGTCTCCGTTTACAGCAAGTTTCCGCAGCAGTCGATGGGTTCTGGAGACCCAGGCGACGAACATGTTCTCTCACACGGTCGCTGAATCAGCTCGCTCGCTCGTAGCGCAGCAGGAGTGTCTCTTTCTCTGCACTCTCGCCGTTTCGCTGCTTTGGTTGACCTTTGCCCATAGGCGTCACCCCAGTCGCCCTTGTCGCTCGAGGTATGAACTGCCCCTTCCTCAGCAGTTTTAGGTGCATTAAACTAGTTGGGTGCTCCTGTTACATTCGAATTCAAATTTAGTATCGATTGGTACCTAAGAAAACTACTCAGGCGCTATGGCACTTTGCCTTTGGAGATGGGGAAGGCGCAAGGCACTTCTGTAACGTTAATGAACGAGTGCTTGTGTGCAGTGTCGCTTCGTATGTGGTCTACAGTGAGTATTGAAAGAAATAAAAGAAAAAGGACAAGAGTAAACATTAGTCAACCCCTTTGTAGGATGCGCCATGCATTCTTCTTTTACAGGACATCACGGGGCGGTTTAAGTGCATAGCGCAGAAGGTGACCTGACGTTGCCCCAATAGATAAAACAAGGGCGGTAAAACCGAAAACAGCAAAGTATAAGATGATCCTACAGACTCATCTTCCTCTTGGCTCCACTGTTGGCACAAGACTCTGTCTTAGCCTTTTTTTTTGTTGATTTTCCTTGATAGCAGTGTGTCTCGTGTGGGTCCTTTTCCGCGTTATTGAAAATTTGAAAGATGAGCTCCGAAGTACCATAGCAAGCACCACCTGTCTTGCAATGTTGTGGGTGGTTACTAAACTACTAAATTACTCTGAAACCGGGAAGGGTGCCTGCTGGCCCTCACGCATTACCCAGTAGGTCAAGTTCACAATGGCTCCATGTTACGTAGCACATAATGGCAAAGCCTCCGGGGTTCGCTCGCGCTGACATTTACTATCGCGCTCATCATTTAGGAAAAACCATCCACATGCATTTAATATATTGCAGTCAATGACCTTTTATGCTTGAGAATGGACAATTCGTTGTTTTCCGCACGAGACACTCGGTTTCTATCCGTAATTAAAGGATTAGGAAAGGCGTCCTATTGAAACGGAGAGAATAATTACTCGCTTCTCGGGTTTTAAGTGAGTACCAAACAAAGATGTTTCAGTGAATCCCTTGTCGAAGTGCCTCGCATTGATGTTGATCAGTACCACATGACGCGGTAACTGTGCGCTACAATTTAACAGGAAGGGTGCATCTCCCTGTTCTTCGTTCTTTTATTTCCCGCATACCGCTGTAAGTGCCCATTTTCTTCAGATTCTATAGCTGCACGAATTTTTCGCATCTTGGTAAATATCAAAAATGCTAAACATTTTTGTGTGCATTTGATCTGTGGACAGATTTCGCCTAGAGGAAGAGCAGGATTACGGGATTAAGTTAGAAATAAATAAAAACGTTTAGTATCTGCTGCATAATTTGCTCGCTTTTTAAATTCATGTTTCATTTAGAATCTTTTGTAGACTTACGATTATTGCCGGCCAGCATTTGCGTCAATACGTTAGGAGTGCCCACGCTTCGGTAGTCGGTATTAATATTATTAATTTGCCGCACTCGACTCTGACTTCTTCCGCTGTTTTTCTCGACTCGGGCATTCAATTTTTCCCTTTAATCTGTTTCTCTTGCCGCCGCCAGCTTGTTTGCGGACCTAGACCTGAAAGAAGTCAGTAGTTGCAACCGCTCAATGCTTTCGCTCCTCCTATCTCAATTTATGGCGTCGCACCCAATATCTATCGCCTCCCGCACAGATTGTAAGATTGTAAGGATCATCCTATGAATAACGGAACAAGCCAGCCTCCACAACGATGCGCCTGACGTTAGCATCTCCTAATCCTGCATCTGAGGGAAGTTGTGCTACTTTCTTAGTCCTTGCATTCTTCTGTTATGTGAAAATATGATCCTATCTATGTCATCTGTGTTTTCCGTCTGTCGTCCCTTTCGTCATCGCGCTGGTCGAAAGCGCCTCAGGGCCTGTTCATACTTCGAGCGGCAAGAGCGACTGGGGCGACGGCCATGGTGTGGTGTACGTAAATAATTACGTACTCCACACTCCGTCCGCGACGAATGTAGTGTGGAATACGTCATTATTTACGTAGACCACACTACGTCCGTCGCCTCAGTCGCTCCAGTTGCTCTCGTCACTTTTATCGCTCGAAGTATGAACAGGTCCTCAAATGTCCTCATTCGTCACTGCCGCGTGCCAGAGAGCTCCAATAGATCCTCTTCACTTGAGATACACATTATATCATACGTTCGAGGCTTTTCACAAAGAAGTCTGTTCAATGTGTTGGTGGCGTATTCCTTGTGACATTTCGCGTTCATGTCTGTGAGACGCACTACGGCACTAGTGTACTTTTTGTACCGCACTAAATCTTGTTCAAAGAGGTCTACTAGGGGTAATCTGCCATGGGAAGAACAAATATCATAGTCGTTTTTTGTGGAAATGCCTTATAAGTCTGTTATATTAAGTTCGAATCGCCCAAGGCGTTGCGAAATAGCGCGCGCTGATAAGAGACCACAGCATGCCGTGGCGCGCAGGCGTAGCGACTAGCTAGACACAGGGAATGTAAATGTAGTCTTATCTCTTCGTTTCGATAATAGATCCGCGTCTTATTTGCTTCCGTATTAGGCAGGGGAGCGAACTCCAGGATGAAGGCAATTTTAACAGGGTGTGGGCCCACACCCCGGAATCCCTTCTGTCCAATTATGTGCTCTCCTCCGCGTGAGCGAAAGAGAGCACAGAACAGAGTTTTCAAGGCTTTTTGAGATTTCAAGGCTTATGCCCTCGCTAACCTTTGCTGCAGGTTAGAGACGGCGAAATAGTGGGCATCGGTAGGACACATACTCTACGTCTCTTACCGGCGCGCACTATTTCGCAAGGCCTTGGGCTATTCTATCTTAAAAGGTGCTACGTCACGCCTATCGGCGTGCCTCGCACTTGCGCGCTTCGCGCGATGTTGCAGTATCACTAAGCTAAGGACAATCACATCAAGCTAGCTGCTTACTTGCACAGCTTTTTTCCCTACCTAGGAGTACAAAAGGCTCGCAGTACGTACAGTATATAGTATGATAGGGCGATCTATTGGTTCCTCACTACTGGTCCTCCCTTAGTGAAATGGTCCCCCATTATTGGTACTGGTCCCCTCAATAATCCAACCTTAGCGGACAACGTCTTTGGCACACCCAAATCCCCAGGCACATTGGACGATGTCTTCGGCACGTCTTCCTGATCCCAAACACGTTGAGCTACGCCTTTGGCACATCTTCTGAGTACCAGGCAAGTCATGCGACGTATTCCGCACGCTTCCAAATCCCCTGGCACGTAGAAGACGTCTGGGTATTTTCCGCTATTTTCGCGCCCCGTAACTTGACCAGTATCGACTGATGGTAATCGATACTTCAAAAACGAATTTCAGATTCGTGTTGAGCGACTTCGACTACCTCCAGGGCTAAAGTTTTGAACGCCTAGACGAAATCCACAAAAAATCGATAGTTTTATTAATATCGATTGATAGCGATTGATATTTCAAAATCAAACTTCAGATTCGTGTTCAGCGACCTCGACTACCCCCAGGGCTGAAGTTTTCAGACATGTAGAAGAAGTCTGGGTTTTTTCCGCTATTTTCCCGCATCGTAATTTGATCAATATCGATTGATGGCGATCGATACTTCAAAAACAAACTTCAGATTCGTGTTCAGCGACCTCGATTGCTCCAGGGCCGAAGTTCCCGGGCAGGGAGAAGACGTCTGGGTATTTTTCGCTATTTTCGTGTCGTAATTTCCCCCCTTTTCCCCCTATTTTCCCCCGATTTCCCCCCCCCCCATTTTCCACGCCGATTTCCCCCGCTAATTTCTGCGGCGCCGTCGATCGATAGGATGACTCATCGCTAAGCGCGTTGTTATAGAGTATGATATAGCGGGTTTATAAGGCATTTCCGCAAAAAAACGACTATGTATCCGTTCTTCCCATGGCAGATTACCCCTAGTAGACCTAATTTGAACAAGATTTAGTGGGTACAAAAAGCACACTAGTACTCGCACTACTTGACCGGTCCACATATTAGGTTGGCAACTAATTTCGGAGGGGCGGTCTTTATGTACGAATGGTCACCGCGCCCGCGACGGCGACTGCCGCGTGCGCGATGAGCTCCGCTGCGATTGTGTGAGCTGTGCCTCATGAGCTGCTGCAGATGCTAGGCTTGAGTTGTTGATATCCCTTTCTGCTGTTGCAAGAGCTGCGGGAAAACATGCTCTGGTTCAGAAATTGAGTTTGAAATATAAAACTACACGACGTTCTAATGCTCAATTTTATATGGTGCTTCTTCAGGAAAAGCTGAAAGTATGACACACTATCGCAGTGAAACTGACTTTGTATACACTTTCTAACACTTGAGGAGAGTCAAACTCATCCACCTTACAGCCCAGACCTTGCGCCGAGTGACTACCATATTTTTAGTTCGGTGCAGTACTTCTTGGTTGGAAGACGATTTAATAATGTGGACCGGGTCAAAATGAACCCCAAAGATTCTTGGCGTTAAGAGCACAATAATTCTATGGCCGTGGGATAGACCAGCTACCTGATATATGGGAAGCACTTCTGCGTTCCGAGGGATCTTATTTTAATTAAAGATTGCCATTAGTTATTTGTTAATAAATACTTTTGCTGAAGATTCTTGAGAGTCCACGAAATTAGTTGCCAACCTAATATTTTTCAACGGCTTGGCATATGCAGCAGCGTCTCTAAATCTCGAACGTCGACATATTTTGGAACTCTATAGGGGTTTTCTCATTTGCGCGAATTCGGTAACACGGAGCAGCGTCCTCTCGATTCTCCGCAGATCGCGCGTTCATCCTGCTTTCGAATGGTCCGGGTCTGTGTAAGGTGTAGTCAGCGCAGGAAGAACAGTGGAGACGAATAGGTGGGCATGGAGCGGGACGCTCTCCGTTTTCTTCGCAACCTCGACGCTCTGATGCTTTTGAAATCTTCCGAAGTTGCTTGTTTCCTTTTACAAAGCATCGGCACTGGATCTTTGGCAATGCCTAGGTCATATCCTTTGCGGCCTAGATACACGTAGATGGAGCATCCGGAGATTTTCTTCCTTCTGAGCGAAAACGGAGCATCAGAAACTCGCAAGTCCCTCATAAATATCGGTTTCGTAGAAATTTCGCTGTAATATAATGCTCCAACGTACACGATACAAGTCGGCCAGCATTCGCTCTGCCTGGCTAACGCTCAGTGCTATCGGCATCGTCAGCGAAGCGAAGATGGTGCAGTTGCCGGCCATCGATCTTCACTCCCATGGGTTCCCATTCTAGATCGCGTATGACGTTTTTGAGAGTGGTGCTAAAGAACTTTGAGGATATGGTATCCCTTTGCCGAATCTCTTCACGATGACAATGATTTCATTGTAGCATGGAGATGTCTTGGTAGTGAATCCACCATACAGCTCGTGAAGGGCTCTGATGAAATGTGTAGAAGCACCCTATGGGAACAAGGCTTTGATGACCGCTCCAGTCTCGACGGAATCGAATGGTTTCTTCAGGTCGATGAGCGTAAGACAGCGTGTACTCTCGCGATACTTCGATGAGCTTCGTCACTCTATGCACGTGGCTATCCTTCATCCAGCGTTCAGCTGATCCTATTCAGAATGACTCGAGGAGCAGCTTGTAGACTGCGAAGAGCAGGCAGATCGGGCGATAGTTGCCAATATCGTGCAGGTGTTCAGGTCTGTTTGTGTCGGAACCGGGTGCTGCACTTTTCTCCACTGACAAGATGGCATGTCGAATCTGAGGAAAGTGCAGAAGGCACAACGCATCCACTCTGCGAGAGATGGCATGGGGATGGGGTAGATGGATGTGGCTAGCGAAGATATCGTAGTGGAAGTTGTAGGTCTCTCTCTCTCTCTCTCTCTCTCTCTCTCTCTCTCTCTCTCTCTCTCTCTCTCTCTCTCTCTCTCTCTCTCGGTCGCCTAGCCTTTTGGAAAAGGTGAGGACTCTATCAGACCGTTGGCGAGGTGTCATCATAATGTTGAATTTGGCGAGGTTCCGACGGGCACTGCCGAGCTCAACCCTGCCTGTGCAGCTTCAGCCAACAGTTCCGCTCTTCCCACCTTGAGATCCTTCTTTATCACCGCTCTGCACAGCTTCTATAATTTTCCTTAGAAGTGTTATAATATCACTGGATGCAAACAGCCAGAGGTCGAGCGGTCTGGAAGAGTTGTGGTCCCCGCTGAGAAGACCTCCAGCCGACAAAAGGACCATCAAAGTATCAAAGTAAGGAAGTGTTATAATATCAGGCAGGTGTAAAAACCTTCTAGAAGGTTCTCCAGAGTTCCACTAGAAGGTTCCCAGAGTAGGGGTATATAAGGCGAAGTCGCCGCGTCTAGCTACGCTACCAGTACAAGCTAAAATGGACCAAGGTCGAATTCATACGCTCGTGTACTACGAGTGGCACCGATCAGCTCGAGAAACTAGCCGCCGCCATCCGAGAAAAGCTTCCCCGACGGGCCTTGGTCCACCTGCTGCACGACAACGCGCGCCTCCACGTGGCGAAGGAGACCCAGCAGAAGTTGGCGACACTCGGCTGGGAGACGGTTGCTCATCCGCCGTATTCCCGGACCTCGCCCCCTCCGACTACCACTTGTTCCGCCCGCTGAAGCACTATTTGGCCGGAAGAAAATTCACCAACTACGAAAACCTCAAATCCGACATCGCGGACTTCTTCGAGTCGCAGCCCCCGGAGTTCTGGGCGAAGGGCATCGGCGACCTGCCCAATCGATGGGCCACTGTTGTGGATAACTGTGGTGGTAAAGTTGAAAAAAATTAAAAATGGTGAAATTTTCGGACAAGAGTTATTGGACTGCCTGGTAGCTTGGGAATTTCCAGGGGCAGACATTTTTTGGTCGATCTCAAGCCCTCGGTTCCCTTAGCACTGTCGCAGAGATGGTGCACGAAGTGTTGTCTGTGACGGTATCTTACCAATGGCCGGCAAGAGCGGTGTAAAGGTGTTGGTGATCGTTCTTGTACTCCTCCTCTTGAATTTCACGGCCTTCTCTGCTTAACGCGAAAAGCGGAACTTCGCGCGAAGGATCGGTGGTCCGATATCATGAAGAAACTAGGGACAACAGACGTCGGCCAGGCAATACCTACTGCTGAAGATGGTGTGGTCGATCTCGTTGTGGAACTGGCCACCGCCACGGACAGTCTTTCACGTTGGTTGGGGTCAATGAATGAGGCCCTTCAGGCTGGTGTTTTTGACTGAAATACAACACGGGTAGGTAGTCAAGCTCTGTCGTGTAGGCGACCGTGTAGGCAAAGAACTCCTCCCACCAGCCTGACTACGGTAAAGGACGTACGACCTTTGAGCCGAACTTGAATCTCCTTACGATGTACTCCAATTCTAAGCGCATGGAGGTCATCTCCTGTATCCCACCTGCGTCTGGGTAGAACGGGGTCCTTTAACAAGGAAGTTCGAAGACTGTAAAGAAGGGAGACCACGGAGTCTACAACAGAAAATCACAGGCTGCTTCGAAAAGCATTGGTTCTGTCTTAGAAGGTTTTTCGTTAATGTTCTTCTTTCGTCACCACCTTCGTCAGTACCTAGTACGCACGGTCTTGTTCTATGTCTGGGTTCGCTCCCTGCTATATCTTCCCAAATTGCTTTGAATAGAAGCTGAGTACCGTGGTGTTATTGGGCGTTTTCTTGCTTATCGAGGGCGCTCCACTGATAAGGCGTAAAAACGGACGGTGACCTTGCCAAATATTGACACCGACGGGAACGTCAACTGAACAGCAGTGTTGTCCAGGACTGTCCTTAATGCGTAACGCTGTTTAGATTGTCATCATATGACGAAGCTGACTCTATCTTAGGCCTTCTTTGTAACCAATGTTTAGATCTATGTTATACTTCGCCGACAACAGCGTCGCCGAAGTATAACATAATTTGAATAACTTGTACTACTATTATACTTTTCACAATGTGCGAGCGTCGACATTGCTGATGTTTCAATGTGTTGTTTAAAAGGTGCTTCATTACCTCAGATTTTGGCAGAATCACTTTTAGAACCGCTCGTAACGTCGCATCGGCCCAACTGCATTCAGGACACATTCATATTGTGACAATCTTCTGAACGCTATGACGTTGAAGTGATGACAGGTGGTCATGTAGCCGTAGTTAGAAGTCTAACCCGGTCCTTTTAGGCATTGAAGAAGGTGATTCTGGGCAGCTTAGCTAGAGAAGCTCTATTGAAGCAGCTGTCGCGTACTCGTGTGCTTCACCGTCAATTGAGTGAATCTTTCGAACGCTTAGAACTAACCCATGAACAAATAGGATAGCCATGCTTGTCGTCACCAGCTTCATCATCGTAATTTCTTCTTAGCTAACTGAGATGCATGAAAACCTCACCTATCTACATACTTGTTGGGTGAATATGTTGAAGGTGCTGAATGTTTCGCGAGATAACGGTCTATCATAGTCGGGGTGGTCTACAGAATTAAAAATTGCGTAACAAATTGACTTCAGACTTAGCAAGCGGCTTCTAGAGAATATACAGGCCCTAAAAGAAACGAAGAAACGAGCGGCCAAACAAAAAAAAATCGCTGCGGTTTTAGAAGGGTGCGGGAGCACTTATTCACTTTCGGCCGCGCGCCTCGGGCGCGACGTCGCCGTCCGCGGCAAGCCCGCGATGAGCACGGCTTGTTAGCTCCGTGTGCGTGGGTTCTGCGCCGATTATCCACGGCTGGCAAATTGTCAATCGCCGTCCCGCCCATGCTGATTGTTTACTGTCGAACCATGTTGCAGTCTGTACATACAATTATCACGCTAATTTGGACACTTCTAAACAGGTCTAACGCTTTTGAAATCAAGCTGAACGTCTTCCAAATCATAACGAGCTCCTTTCACGCTAAACTGGAGACTCTACAAAAAGGTTAGAATAGATTTTGTTCAAGGAATATTTTCGGAATGATTTCTTTAATATTTAATTTACCTATTCAATAAGTGAAGACATCGTTTGAAATTTTATAAAGTTCTAAATTTTTGAGGAGAAATAATGGTTTAAAGCTTGTTCTAAAGAACAGAAAGGCCATTTTCCTGCCACAAAAAGAGATTACGCCATGCCCTCGTCTAAGTCGAGGGCATGGCGTAATTTATTGCGCTTTAAAGCAAAATTAAAATTATTGTTTTTTCTCAAATATAAAAATGTCTAAGTAAATTAGTACACTCGGTCGGGCATGTCAAGTAAAAAATTTCAAAGAAAATCATACCAAAATTTCCTTGAACAAACATTAGTCTGCTCTCCTTAGAGATCCTCCAGTTTGACCGAAAGACGGTCGCTTTGATTTGGAAGACGTCCACTTTGATCTCAAAAGCATCGCGCTTGCTTAGAATAATTCTCAGTTCGACAAGAGTGTCAAGTTTGACGTGAAAATGGTATAAATAAGGTTTATACTAATAGTCTTACCAGGATACTATCTCAACGGTAGGTCGGAACGGCGCAAGTGTTGTATATGGGCAGAACCGCCTCTCTCTGGGTAGTAACAAACTGCAGGTATCTCGACCCAATACAACTCTGCGCAGAGTTAGGGGCGACGGAAGTCGCGGGTTGGCGCCCTGTTGATTCACGTGCTCCACAGCTGACGGGCGCGCGCGGGATGAGGGCTCGTATCGCGGCTAAGCGCAGTGCACAGGTGATGTAGTAGGGAAGAGCTCGGGCTCGTAAACGCGGGGTCGGGGGTTTGGATCCCGCAGACTGCGTTCGTTTTGCACTTTTGCAAAATCCATGTTTATCATATAGGTAATCCACCTAGGGGTATTATAGTGTGTTATAGAGCATGTTTACTTATAACATATGCTTCAAACTACAGATTAGCTAAAACGTTCACTTCTGTGTGCCATTTATTTTAAGCCTATTTTGTGTGAAGCTATAGTTATGTAACGATAGATATTTTGTGGCACTAGTAAAAAGTTCCGACTCCACCGACAAGACTTCGGTCAAAAAAATTTTTTCGCTGAAACTTTGTCTAGGGGGGTTATTTGGAGTGCTGATGACGAATCTGACATTCGTTTTTCACGATTCGGCTGGCAGACATAACTCCAACGCCGCGCGAAACCCCCTGGCGTCGCACACGGTGCTCGACGAAATTGGGCGAGTTGTCGCGATCCGACTGCCTCCGACAGGAACGGCTAGTGACTCAATCTAGAGTGCGAAAGTGTGCGCCGGCGACGTGTGCGCCGCGCAGAAGAAGGAAAGAGACATGAGATGAGGATGAGACAAGTCTGATGTCTCCTGGTAGGGAAGTGGGAGTGATTGTTAACAAAGTGCGGGCGAAATCACACTCAATCTGTTTCAAATGAGTGAAGGGAAATGGTCAATGATCTGGTGATTGAAATTCGAAATAAGAACTAGGACGAGATAACTAACTAGAAGTTTCGGAAGGAAGTGCTTGTAAATTTCTACGGGGGGGGGGGATGAGCCCACTAATCCATAGCTTTTCTCCTAATTCTAACTTTACGGTACACTTGACCGTCACCAACTCACTTGTCATAGTTTACGTGTAATACCATTGGCGAGAGCCCCCTTAGCAAACGCGGAGGACCTTCTCATTTCTTCAATCTGCAGGCAGAGGCAGAGGCATTTTACTGCTCCCCTTTTTTTCCAAGCGCTTCCACCAAGAGAGTTCCTCTTCCATTTCATTTGGGCTCCCTGTGATAGAAAAAATAGCCGAGGTGCAAAAACGCTGGCAAAATTTCGTGCTCCGCGGCTAACCACACGTCACCGACCGCACATCCGCGTTTCAGCACCGCGACGTCGCGTTGGAGTTACGTCTTGGAGCCGTGGGGCCTTAACGCTGGCAAATGGCTAGCGACGTCGCGCACGCGGCGTGCGCGGCCGAAAGTGGGAAAAAATTCCGCCCCCCCCCCCTTTTTCATTTTATAACCTGCCAGCGGGCAGTCAGCACGCGGTATACCTACATTCCGTCTCGGTAGACAAAGAGCGACGGAATGGAGGTATACCGCGTGCTGACCGCCGGCTGACAGGTTATAACCAGGATATAACATGGTGAAGACGGCAGATAAAGCCGCATGCCGCGCGCTGACCGCCACCCGACATGTTATAACCTGGAACTAACATGGTAAGGAGGGCACATATCTTTGCCTGCTTAGAACCACGGCGAAAGCAAATGTAATTTTTCCGTTTTTTTTTCTTCGTGATTTTTCTAGGTTATGTCCTATCTCGTTCCGTAGAAGCCACTCGGTAAGTCTCAAATCAATTTCTTACATAATTTTTAATTCCGTGGATACATAGATCCCGCGATAATGATACGGCGAAACATTCCGCGGACGCCGTAACTGAGATGCACTCTCAAAGCTCAGTGTATGTGAAAAATATGCGAGTACTTGATCCAAAACATAACTTCGGCCGTCAGGGACTTTTGGACTAACACAGTTCCCCCAGCTGCCGTCCTGATGCAGGGCCTGGTCCAACTGCTGCCAACAGGGACGGCTAGTGACGTCATACGCGCGCGATCGCCGCGTCTTGCTGCTGAGGGCGCTAGAGCGCGAAAGTGTGCACCGCCTGCTATTGTTTGCGCCTTCTCGGCTGGTGCAAGAGAAGGAAAACAGTGGAATGCTTCGTTTAACCTTGTAGATTGGAGAAATACTCCAACGTTTCTTAACGCTTACAAGTGGCGTGATACTTAGACTACGACAAGCGAGCTGGAGAACGGTGACGACCAAGTGACGAGCAAGAGCAAAATTAAAGGGAGGGTTGCAGATTAATGTGTCATTGACCGGAAAGTGTGTAAAGAATCTCGGAAACCGTCTTCCAAAAGTCTGTAAAAGCTCATTATTGCGTCTGGTAATATCTGTAGTTTTCCTGTACATGCTTGCCAACAGCGGCGCCGAACGGTTGTTGCACGATGGGGAATCTGTGGAAAGGACGCACAAAAAAACGAAGAACATTAGCGGCTTTCTTGGTTCCCTTCTTCATGTTGCCTCTCTCATAGAATTGTTCTCCACTAGACATTGGATCTGACACCAATTTGTATAATTCGAATCCGTCATTTTTTCAAACTCTGGTTGAAAGGATTGCGCAAACAATGAGGTAATCCATTATCAACTCAGATGAACTACTCAAATTTATACTTTATCGTATCGCCCCTGCCATAGATGCTTGCAAGTACCTGAGGCACTATGGTAGTTGGAGGGGGTCACCATAGCATGCCGCGGCGTCGTGGCGAGTAGCTACATACGGCGAATGTGAATGCAGTCTTATCTCGTTTTTTCCATTACAAATCCGCGTTATATCTGCTTCCGTGTTGGACAAGGGAGGAAACTCCAGGATATAGGCAATTTTAACACGGGTGCGTTAGTCGGCCCACACCTCGGAGCCCCTTCCCTGCCCAATTCTGAGAATAGGACTATAGGATTGTTTGTTTTCTTTATTATCAGTGTGTCTCGTTTTCTTTTTTGCATTAGAGGCAACTTTTTTGAGGTGACCCCTCAATTACTATAGCGCCATACTTGCTTTTGGAACTTCTAGATAATATCCATCCGTATCCTCGTTTTGAAATTTCCTCACCAGATGCGTTTTTCCTCGTTTTCCATTTGCCCTCACTCACTTGAAGCACTTTCAGTCCGTCCTCACCATATTAACAAACGCTTGCACCCCTCCCCGCTACCAGAATGCATCAAGCGTGTCTCATTCAACTGCTTTCCTTCATCTGGGCTAGTCGAAAGACCGCGGGCAATAGCCGCTGGCACACACTTTGGCGCTCTAGCATCCCCAGCAGCAAGGTGCGGCAATCGCGCGCGCATGACGTCACTAGCCGTCCCTGTCTACAGCAGTCGGACCGGTTATCGCTCACCATATCGCTTGATAAGCCGCGCTATCAGGGATATCAGCTGTAATTTTCTCTGTCAAGTCGCTGTAAGTCGTTGATGAATCCGGCTCCTGGTCTTGCTTATCATTAGGCTTCGCTCGGGATGAGCGGTAGTATGACATAGGCCTTAAGGTAATGCTCAGTTCTTCATTAAGCTTTGTGTTCGCAACAAATTGATGCTACTGCTTTGTCGTTTCCAGACAGTTGTGCTGCAACTTCGCTTCCCTGAATGAATTCCATTATATTGCACATTAGGGCCTGTTCATACTTCGCGACAGCAGCGACAAGAGCGCAGTGCGCGGAAGTATGAACCGGCGACGAAAGCGACAAGAGCGACTGGGGCGTCGGGCGTAGTGTGGTGTACGTAATTGCACCATATTTGTGGCGCCAAAGCGCTAAGCAGTTTAGTGAGCTCCTAAAATATCGAAAACGGAAAGAGACAGCAGCAGACGGTCATATTACCTACATCGTCAATCTGGCACTGGCGCAAATAGGGTCGGGGGGGGGGGGGCGTCACCTCCTAAAAAGTGTCCCCAACACAAAAACAAATAGGCAAAACGCACTGATATTAAAGAAAAGGTGGAAACAATACTATAGCTCTGTTCTGTGCTCTCCTCCACTCATGTTAAAATTCCCTACATCCGGAGTTCCCTCCGTTGCCCAATTCGGAAGGATGTAGGCACGCGGAGGAGAGCACAGATTTGGGCGGGGAAAGGGACTCCAGGGTGTGACTCGAGTGACGCGCCCATGTTAAAATTGCCTACATCCTGGAGTTGCCTCCATTGCCCAATTCGGAAGTAGATAAAACACGGGTATGTAATATACCTTTGTCCTTTTCGAATTTCGAATATTCGACTATTCGAAGAAAGTCCAATATTCGAATTATTCGTTTATTCGAATATTCGAGAAAGTCCAATATTCGAATTATTCGTTTATTCGAATATTCGAAGGCTTCGAATTTCGAATATTCTTTATCAACCTCTTAACAAGTTAATGGCACTCCTCTTCGAAAACCAGGGAATTGTGACCTTTTGATAAGAACGATGTTTCGTTTGGCGCGTCATTCAAAGTGGCCGAATTGTGTGTATGCAATCTGACAAGGGAAGGGCCTGGAGCGTATGTCTGAAAGGAGAGAGCGAGCCATATAGAGAGAATCCCCACCCCTCAATTAGTGTAAAAATGGGTTTATTTTTGACAAGTCGTTAAACACAAGGAGTAGGGAGTCTGTTACAATAGAATTCATGGGTATTGTACGCCCGGCAAGTGGTCGGAGCGCAGTGGATAGAGACGTTGTTTCATGGATGGGAGGTCGGGGTTCGATTCTCCTGCTCTGCTGCGTTTTTGCATTTCATATGTTTGGTTGAGAGTTGAACAATTCTGACATTTATACCATTTTCAGATGTTTTTGCATAATTTTCCAGTTGTACGCCGAGAAGAAATTTCTTGCCACTTGTTTATTACTGACCGGTTTTTTAACCACAAGGCAATGAGAAAGCTACTCAACGATGTATAAACGTTCAACACCAGTAAGTCGTTACAACGATGTTTTGTTGCGATCAAAACTTCTAGCGCCAGGCGGGACTCGAACCCCGCACCTCCCTCTGACCGGTTGGGAATGCTCTACGCCATTACACCACCGGCGCTGTTTGATCGAGATGAGCCGGCCGCTGATAGCGGATGTTGCGTTCGATCAAACAGCGCCGGTGGTGTAATGGCGTAGAGCATTCCCGTCCGGTCAGAGGGAGGTGCGGGTTCGAGTCCCGCGTGGCGCTAGAAGTTTTAATCGCAACAAAACATCGTTGTAACGGCTTCCATTCTCGGTACCAGCCAATTGAGGCTTCAAGAAACTGATTTGAATCGTCCAACACCAGTGATGCACAGGTCCAAAGTGCATGAAACAAAAGCACTGTTCACAATCGGGCAGCGTATAAAAGCTACAGGCTCCTCACAGGTATACCAGCGACACCACCTTCAATGTCATTATAACAATTCCATTCTCCTTCAGCTACTCACAGCTTCGACATCTAATGTTGTCCCTTTCTTGCAGGTCAAAAGCAGGGTCGTGCACAATGACGTGGGAGTGAAATCATTCCACTCGAAGACGTTGTCATATGTCCATTGCTTGCTTGCCTCTCCACGTCTATCAGTTCATCTTGCTGATCTCAATCTTCTTCTTCCACCACTTCCAGCTGTTCGTCTTCGTCAACTACAAGTTGACGTGTTTCGAAGTCGTTGAGTATGTTGGCCATCAGTTCGGCCAGCTTGATTTCTTCCCTCGAAGGCTCCTTGTCTAAAGGTGGGCCACACTTCAGCGTGGTGGGTTACCACTCGAGCATTGGCGGACATTGTTGGTGTTAGGTTTTAGGAAACCTCTAGCAGACCTCTGATTTCCAGTTGACAGGCAAAGATGAGGGTAAGAGTGTATCGATGGCCGTTAGCGTGAGTTTGCGGGATCCACAGACCTCGTTTCTTCATTTGAACCACTTGCGACATCACTCTCGACTCCTGGTTTTTGAAAATCCGAGCAGGATGGTTTCTCCCGAGGTCACAGGTCCATCCAGGGAAACAAACTGTGAGGAGCCTGTAGCCTTTATACGCCGTCCGTATTGTGACCAGTGCTTCTTCTTCATGCACGTTGTGCCTGTGTATCACTGATGTTGAACGTTTATACGTCATTATATACGTCATTATGTTGAATACCACTGCATGCAGCTGGAAAAAATTAGTAGAAAACCTCTGAAATGGT
>OX377205.1:60817051-60892132 GCA_947396885.1 Heligmosomoides polygyrus polygyrus | reverse complement strand
AGCACTAGTGCGGTGTAATTACGTACACCACACTCCATTCGTCGCCCCAGTCGCTCCCGGCGCCAGCGCGAAGTATGAACAGGCGACAAGAGCGACAAGAGCGACTGGAGCGACTGGAGCGACGGCGCCCACGCTCGAGTATGAACACTTTTCGGCGACGCGCGCTCGGTCTTAGACGATATGCATGTTTTGCAACGAGTCCCTCTTGTCGCGGAGTATGAACAGGCCCTTACATGCCGTCACCTGTCGTGAATTTGGGTGTGTGGTGCAGTGCAATTGCACCACACATCGTCGTCCCTTTCCCCTCACGCCTCATCGCTCACTTGTCCAATTGGTTACGAAATGAGCCTAATGAATGGAAACGGAGCTACACATATCACTTGTGTCCAGAATTCGGTTTGCTACGTGGGTTTTTGTTTCGAATTGAGCCTAGAGGAGTGGCAACAAAGCATCACACACCACTTGTGTCCAGAATTCGACGTTCTAAGAGGGTTTGAGTTTCGATCTGAACCTAGATGAATGGAAACACGCATCGCTTGTGTCCAGAATTCGACTTCCTAGGAGGTTTCAGTTTGGAAGTGAGCCTAGAGGAGTGGATACGAGCCACACACATCACTTGTATCCTGAATTCGACTTCCTAGGTGGGTTATAGTTTGGAACTGAACTTAGCTGAACTTAGGTGAATCGAAGCAAAGCATCACTTATCACTTTTCCCCATAATTCGGCTAGAGAAAGGGCTCCAGGGTGTGCCATCCAACCTTCTCGTGTGGAAACTGCTTTCGTCGCCCAGGGGGAGTCCGCGGCTAGGTTCTGCTCTCTTCGAGCGGCTAAGCGCTTACGGCTGGAAAATATGCAAAAAGAAAACGCCTCGAATTTGCTCACACGCCAAACCTCCTCAAATCTCAAGTATTCAGTTGAAGTGCAAGTGAACCACCACGCACGAGAACCGAACTCCCGACCTCCCTCCCAGAAGCGACGCCACTTCCACTGCACCACGACGCGCCTGCAGGCGGTGCCATCGCGGGCGCACAAGACATCGATCGAACGTAGCAACGTGACGCCGACGCGCGATCTCTAAGCTAGGAGGGCGCGGACAGCAAATTGCTCCAGCCACGCGCAAATTTACACAGGCCGTGTAATGGCATTGGTGCAATGTAATGGAATTCTCCCCTAATCAAGAGGGCAGGGCTGAGTAGGCCTGTGAACGCGTCTCATCTGAAATCGGATTGCCCTTGTACGTGAGAGATTGGCAGCGAATAACGACTGCGTCCTGTATTCCCTAACTCTAGATGCGTGGCTGGGTTTGCATTGAGTGGGCCCTTGTAAGCACCGAGTGTGTCTGATGCGTCATTCATCATTGTATTGTATTGTATTGTTATGCTGTGTACTATGTTACAGCTTCATTATCGAGTTTCACTGTTTCGTCGATGTTAATTAATAAAAGGCTGATGTTATAGGCGTCCGTTTTCAGGGCCCCGGTCATATGCCTTGCACGTTGCACCTCGTGCTGTAGAAAATCGACCTCACCGCCCTCATCCATCACGGATCTAGGTGTTTATTAATACCACACCATTCGATCGATTCTTCCCGACGGTGGAATGTATTCTGTCCCAGCGTGCTTACTACTAACACTACTACTAAGTTGCAGCGAGGTTGGTTCTTCTGTTCCTCGTTACTCGTACTCTTTTGCTTGTTTTCAGTACCGGGAGAGCTCAAGGAAGGGTGGTCTCTAGGAAACCCCAGATCTGCAGGAAAGGGTATATAGGAGGGATGCGTGGAAATTTCCGTATCCGGGGGGGGGGCGTCGACTGCTTCGAAAGCGGGTCTGTGGATCGAATTTTTCTCGATCCTCAGAAAGAAATAAGGCGGCGGAATTGTAACACTGCAACAACAAAAATAACAAACTAGGTTGCTCTTTTGATTAGCATTACAACAGCGGTGAGAAATATGTGTAGAATTTGGTATGTACCAGCTAGTATGAATCCTGAGGTTTTCGTAGCAGCATGTAGGGGAGTTCGAGAAGTCCGCACATCTCTCGAGTGATTGTAGCCTTTTTACTTTTCAGCCGAGAGGACCAGTCATCAAGGATAGCAACACTTCAAGTCAAGTCTACTTTTCAAGATGTACTTGAAATTAGCGTGTCCGAGTTTTATGTTTCGTTTCGTCCAGAAGAGAAATCATTTCGTCCAGGAGAGGTGTTTGTAGCACGAATGCTTGCAAAATTTATTTAAAAACGCACAGCTTGACTCCATGTCTCATCTACATTATCCACCATGTAAGCAACAGTTAAGTGAACAGGCTCATGGCGGAATTTCTACTAAAGCTCTCGTTTCCTTTGCACTTCATAAGCTTATGAACGTATTGTGGATAGTAGGAAAATGTTTCACAATTGTTCAAGCGTTTGTGTAATTTGCGTAATTATAGCTAGCGCGCCAAAATAGACGTGACTCTCAGTATAAACATACCTAGGTGATAATCTTGCGTGTTTCCTAGTTCATAATACTTAATCTGTTGAAAGCACTCTTCCAGCAGTCGTATGAGTGTGTTTTTTTTTTGAGTTCATGAACGATGAATATGAACCAATCGGTTTGTGAACATGACCACTTCCGTCTTCTCGCCTTCCAGTCGAAAAAAAAAACGGGACTCAAAGCACGAAGAGAGAGGATTACAAACGCTCGGAAACCGGAATTCGGAACACAGAATCGGAGATCCATGCGTCGCTACTTGCGTACAGCTTATTAGCATCACCCGCATATGGGAAGGGTAAAATATGACCATCGTTCAGTTCGCCTGTGTGATATCCCACCGAATTTGTCTATTTTAGGTCCTATTTGAGTTTTTAGCACGTATTTTTTGGTGAGTGATTTTGGTAATTCGTCCCTTAAAAATGTATCAGCATAGCAGAGCTACGTGTGCGCGCAAACCTTTAGTGCTTTGCCTGATCGTCAAATATACAGGAACGGTTATGTGAACGGTTATGTCCGGTTTTATGTCGGACATAACGATTCCCGTCCATGTTCAGTTAAGTGAAATTTACTTTTATGTGACCGTAATATGTTGCTCCTGTCCACGCCAGATAGATTTCAGTGCCTAATAAAGCGCTGTTTCCACGCTTGTTTTGCGGACGCTGTAGCAACAGGGTCACACAACATCTCTTTGTTGCGAGACACTCATAACAAGGGTGAATCTATCTATTCAAATAATCCAAAACAAGAAGATGAAATCCGGAGTTTATTCTGAGACTCGTCGCTATGGTCCCTCTTCAGTGTTGTCTCCCTCCTTTTTCAACTATTTCGGCATGAAAGATGAACGGTCGGATTGCTACTGCGTCGTTTTGAGAACGAATATTCTCAAATGGCTTAACGTACAACTGGTCCCTCTCTTGATGGGCCTTTTGCACGACGTCGGTATGTCGAGCCATTTACGAACTGTTTATCCAAGAGCCGCCACAGAATTATACATGCCATCAATCTTCGTACGTAATAAAGGATGGGCTAGAACATGCTATTGCAAAGGCGGAAGACTTTAGGAGAGAAAGAAACTTATAGACGAATCTGTTTTTATCGGCGCTATAGATCATTGATCAGAGAGCAGATCTCTGAAGAAGATGTCCTTGAAAACGAGTTTCCCTTTTCACCACCTATTTTCTTCCTTCCGGGTGGTTTTCAGAACGCCATATATCATCTCCCTTTCTTCTTGTTTTTCTTCGGGAAGGAGTCTCCAACATCTAGCGATTGCATCTTTTTAAAATATTTTCGTTTGGCCTTTACAACATGATCCGAACAGTGCGTTTGACATTACGTGGAATGATCGTTCCTTTGCAAATCGCGGAAGTTCATCCCAGGTCCTAGTGAGAGGTTGAAGTGACGGAGCGAGGGAGTTTAATGCAGTTTTCTTCTTCGCATAGATTTACACGTACAGTTTTTGGGTTTTTAGGCTCGGAGAGCGACTAATGGATACGCTACAAGCTATGTGTTTTTGACAGCAAGGAATACAGAAACTGGCGAGGAAGTGCAGGTCTGTGCGAACTACCTTCAGTTCAAGCTGAAGCGGATAGCGCCGGATGCAGAGAGTGCGGTGAGCTTCGTTGTTCTTCTTACATTTACTTGGCGAGAGAGGAGCATTGCGTTGCGATGCGGCGTGAACAGCTTGGTTTCAGCCACATAGTGTATCTTGAATCGTGCGTACAGGCGCGGCACTACAGTCAGCGGTGTGCGTTGTCTTACTCATTGCGACTTCTATAGCATTGCTCCTTCGTATACGAAAATATCACGGGGTATTAGTAGAGAAACGTGGCATTGGACATTTGCATATTATCAGGTTTTGAGGGTCCGCGATGCAGTGGTTCTTTTCTTTGTGCACACTTCCCTACGTATGTTACGGTAAAAAATGACCTCAAATATGCCATTTTCAAACGTGTAACTGGAGACTTTTAAAATCAAATTTGACACTTTTCTCGTCGAATTGGAAATATTTCACGTCAAATTAAACACTATTCTACACAAACTTGATGCTTCTGAAGTCAATGTGAGCGTCTTCCAAATCGAAGCGAGCTTCTTACAGGTTAAACTACAGACTCTCGAAGATGTTAGAATAATTCTTTGTTCAAAGGAAATTTGGAATAACTTCTTTTGCATTTGTTTAGTATAGCTTTTGTTTAGTCAGAATTAATGGGACAATTGTACTAATTTTTTTTCGAGAAAAAAGATTAAATTTTGTCTGTGAGCGCAAAAAGGCACCAATCATTTAGTGTGTCAAAAGACGAGATCGCGCCATGTACTCACAAAACTCGTCGCGATTTTTATTTGATTGATCGTGTAAATGTTGGTTTATAAAGCATTAAAGTGAAGGTATGTGTGTTCTTTACAATTGTTTTTGTTGTATGTGCAGGTGTGAAAGTGCACGCAAACAGAAATTTGGCTATCAATCGAATAAAAACTACAACCTCTTTGACAAGGGCATGGCGCATTCTCTCCTTCTGATTGTGAATAATGGTAGCCTCCTTTGGACAGATCTCTTCCAATTACTTTTGCTTTTAGTGCAACGTGAAAACTGCAGACAGTACTGTGTTTTGCGACTATTTAGATAGTGAAGATCGTACTATGATCATATGCGGCCATGCGACTATTCAGGCAACAGACAAAGGAAGGGTCTGAAGCGTATGTCTGAACGGAGGAGCGAGCCATATAGGGAGAATCCTCACCCTTCATTTAGTATAAAAATGTGTTTATTTTTTGCCAAATCGCTAAACCCAAGGAGTAGGGGGTCCTTGAAGTTACAGTGGCATACGGCGCATCACCAGTTTGGGAGTCTTGTACGCCCGCGATGCCTCTGCCGGCAAGCGGCTCGGAGCGCAGTGGAACTTGGGTTGCTTCATGCCAGGAAGGTCGGGTTCTTGTGCGCTGCTTTATTTTTGCATTTCGACTGACTGGTTGAGATTTGGGGGATTCTGACGTCTATACCATTTTCAGACGTTTTCCGCGCATTTTCTAGCTGTACGCTGTGGAAAGTACCTTTTTTGCGACTTGTTTATTACTGACCGGATTTTTAACCACGACGTCTTCGTCAACTTCAAGTTGGTGTCTTCGAAGTCCTTTAGTATGCTGGCCGTCCGTTCGGCCAGCTTCATTTCTTCCCTCGAAGGTCCTTGTCTAAAGGTGGGCCACACTTCAGCGTGAGCAGGTGGATCATCACTCGAGCATCTTCAGACATTGTTGGTGTTAGTTAGGTTTTAGAAAATCTTCAGCAGACCTTTGATTTCGTGGTGATGGCAAAGGTGAGGGAAAGAGTGTATCGATGCTGTTTAGGTTAATTTGCGAGATCCACAGACCGCGTTTCTCACTTGAACCACCTCCGACGTCACATCCTTGTCTCTTTTGAAAAGCCGAGCAGGATGGCTTTTCCCGAGGTCATTGGTCCATGTATGGAAACAGACTGTGAGGTGCCTGTAGCCTTTATATGCTACCCGTATTGTGCCCAGTGGTGCTTCATGCACTTTGTACCTGTGTATCACTAGTGTTCGGACATTTACACACACATCACCACGGTGAATACCACAGCATTCAGTTGGAAAATTAGGCATAAAAAGTCTGGAAATTGTATAGACCTCAGAATCCCCCAAATCTCAACCAGTCAGTCGAAATGCAAAAATAAAGCAGCGCACAAGAACCCGACCTTCCTGGCATGAAGCAACCCAAGTTCCACTGCGCTCCGAGCCGATTGCCAGCAGGAGGCATCGAGGGCGTACAAGACCCGCAAACTCGTGATGCGCCGTATTCCATTGTGACTTCAAGGACTTCAAGACTTTGAAAAAATAAATCCGTTTTTATACTAATTGAGGGGTGAAGATTCTCCCTATATGACTCGCTCCCCCCCCCCCCCCCCCCCCCGTTCAAACATACTCTTCAGACCCTTCCCTTGTCAGTATATATTTCCAGTTATAATTTGAGTTTCCTCACGAGATTCGTTGAGGTCAATGCATATGATAAGAACAGTGTGATAGAAAAGCATTCAGACACACTAAATCAGTTTCACCGAGCAAGTGTTCTTGACTACAAAACTAGCAATAGTTACTCTGGTTATGGAGATATGCTTTTTGGTTTGATGAGGAATTCAGTTCTGGTCGGTGCGGGATCTGTTCTCCTCTGACCACGTAAATTTGTGCTCCCCCAATATGCTGATTTTGGCAGTATTGTCAAATTTGGAAACATGGTGCCTCAGTGGTCTCCATGTTTATGTTTATGTTTATGTTTATTATGCTTGCATAAGGCAATCGTTGAAAAGCAGTCAATGTACACCGACAACAGCGTGTATGAACTAACAAACAATGATAACAAATGAAATCCAGAACAAAGAACTAGTCAACAGCAACGCCAGGATGCAAAGTCATATACTGTTTAAGAAATCTCGTTTCTAAGCAAGGCAATACCTACACGGCTTTTCATTTGTCCCGAGGTTACGGGAGACTGAATATGTTTAGCAATTTTTAAGTACAAGCTGCCAGCTCTATATGTGAACGATGTGGCTCGTAGTCGGGTTCTGGGGAGAGGAAAAGATAACTTTTCAGGTTCCGCTCCTGTTAGAGATTTCTTCGTTTTAAAGAATTTACAAGGTCCAGAAGCAGGTGTGAAGTTCAGCAGTTTATGTACAAGACACACATCGAATACTTTGCGACGAGATTCTAGGGTCGGTATACCGAGATATTTGTTTCTAATTGAAGCTTTTGGTACTCGCGAATATAAGAAGCTATTTGTTCGAAGGAGAAGTTTGCGAGTGAAATTGTTTTGTACCTTCTCCATTCTGCATATGTCCTTTTCCTTATAAGGAGAGAAGACAGAAGTACTAGATTCAACAATAGAGCGTACATAGGTTTTACACTCCTTAAGTAGAATGAATTTATTCTTAGTTGATAAAGCCGTAAAGATGTTTGACGTTCGTAGCATGGTTGAGTTACAAACCTCTCGGATATGCTTCCCAAAGTCTAGATTATTATCATAATAAAAGCCCAGGTCTTTAACAGAGTCCACAGCTGCTAACGTACACCCGTTTATGTTGTACGTATATGGATGGGTTGATGTGCCGGAATTTAGGTGCAAAACAACAGTTTTTTGTGGAGAGAGAGGAAGCTGCCATCTATCTGCCCAACTCGCCAACAAATCTATTGCGTTCTGCATCAAACAAACGTCCTCGTGCCTTGTTATAGTTCTATAGATCTTCACATCGTCAGCATACATTTTCATAGTAACATCGCATTGCTGCACAATATTTGGAAGCTCTGCAGTATAGATGTTGAAGAGTATAGGAGAGAGTACCGCTCCTTGTGGAACACCACTTTCTACCCACCTTACGCTTGAAAAAGAATTCTCAACCTTGACCTGAAACGTTCTACCGGTGAGATACTGAGCAATCCATTTAATTACAATGGGGTGGAACTTATATCTCTCTAGTTTGACAACCAACTTTTGGTGAGACACTCTATCAAATGCCTTAGCAAAGTCAAAGTAAACGACATCACATCTGTGCTTTCTGTCCACTGCTTCCGTCCAGTCATGTAAACACTCTAAGAGATTCGTTTGAGCAGACCTGCCAGAAGAAAAACCATGCTGATTCGGAGGGAAAATGCCATTGGCATGAATGTGGATAAGCATGTGCTCCCTAAGCACCTTCTCAAAAAGCCTACAGAACACAGATGTAATGCTCACCGGCCGGTAGTTTTCAGGATTGGTAGCTGGCTCTTTTTTAAGAATCGGGGTGACGAAGCAATGCTTCCAACGTTGAGGAATCTCGCTATACATTAGTGATTGATTAAAGATATAGGAAAGAGGACCACATATGACAACAGCCACTTTCTTAATGAAATATAATGGTACCAAATCTGGAGTAACCGACGAAGAGTTAGGCCACTTATTACTCAGCTCATAGAGTTGATTAGCAGCAAACCACGGGATATCCTTCATCGACTCGATAGGATGTGGATCAAAATGCACCTGAGTTCTGCCATCATCCTTTTGGAAGATTTTCTCAAATTGATTTGCTAAAACATCAGCCTTCTCCATAGCGGAGGTTGCTATGATACCACCCTCAACAAGAGAACTGACTGAGCTCTTCTCACGAATTTTGCTATTAATAAACGTGTAGAACCTACGAATGTTATTAGACTCAACAGCTTTTTTCTCTAAATAATTATTGTATTTTTTAAGATGGGCCGAAAATTTTTCATTATACATTTTGTATAGGTTCCAGTTCCCGGTACGCCTTGCCTCAACAAACAAGCATTCACGATGAGATAGCATGTTTTATAAATGTTTAGGAAGAATGGTGGTCTTTAATGACGAAACCACTTTGAGAGGGACGTATGTTTCGATACATGTTTGAAGTATGGATAGAAAAAGCTCATACTTTTCATTTACACTGTTCCTGGATTCAAGAAGCTCCCTCCATCTCACTTGGGCTAAAGCTGTGCACACTTCATCAAAGTTGCACTGGGAATATACTCTGCGATAAACTGGTGTTGGAGCGACAGCCTCGCATCTTATGTCAAATGTTATGCTATTATGATCGTTCATGCCTAACGGTGAGCAAACATTTACATGTTCAATAAGATTTTTGGAGCTGGAGAACACCAAGTCAAGTATATTTAGACCTCTAGTGGGCTGTGTTACGAATTCGGCGAAGTCGTGACAGAAGACAAAATCATGTAAGGCAGTAGCACCAAACGTATTAGGCTTATTGTAGGGATGGAAGTCAGGAATATTGAAATCACCTACAATGACGACATGTTTATCATTTGCTGCTAAATCGCTCAAAACCTTAAAAAGTTGCTCCGTCTTAACAGCCGAGCAGGAAGGTGTTCTATAAACAACCATCATTCGAAAACTTGAATTGTCGTAAGAAATGTCGCCGCAAAGTACCTCATATGCGTCCTCTACAGATTCCTTATAAACAAAAGAAAAAGAAAACCTGCGACTTATAACCAACATTACGCCTCCACCTTTTTTGTTGGGTCGATCACAGCGATATATATCATAATCTAGGGATAAGCTACCCAACACAGATGGTGTGCCATGGCTTGGCTTGAGCCATGTTTCGGAAAAGGCATACACATCATAGTTGTTTGCTAAGACCAAGCTGACATAGCTTGAGTTTTTTGCAACAGATCTAACGTTGGAGTATAGTACTTTCAAAACATCATAGAAGGCCCGAGGAGTGAATATCAGTTTCCCTGAGACCCAGGTACAGATGAAGCCGCGTTTGTGGATACAGATTGAGTGCATGGCTCACTCAGGACAGTGCCCGGCGGCGGTGCCCCGGTTCCGCCTCCAGACGTAGCCATACGCTCTTCCCGCCTCCGCTTTCGTTGTTCTAGCGTGAGCGATTTGCGAAGAAAAACGGCTCCGCCAGGGAAAAATCGTAGGCGAGGAGCCCGTAATACGGCAAAGCGCTGGAACACACGGGCCGGTAACACCACTTTCAGCAGTCGGTCACGTCCCTGGTTGGGCCGACCTAAACGATACACAGTAACTGGATTACATTCCACGCCTAGAAAATCAAAGATGTTACAAGCACTTTGATAATCAGACGCAACTCTCTCCCTAGTATTTGCCGACTTCAGCTCCGGCACTCCGCCTACGACAACTGAGCGGAGCCTTTCAACTTCCTCAAAAGACAGTGGAGACTTAGCAGGAACATCGGCTATAGCACCATTAGGAGATGAGGGTTCAAGAGCTTTCTGGTCACATTTATTGCTGACAGCAGAGAGTTCCTGTTTCAGCCGCTCATTCTCACCACGTAGAGCGCTTATCTCGCGTGCCATGGCGTCGAGAACTTTCCTTACCACCACAGGAACACGCGCAGACTTCGAGAGCTCCTTTAGCTGGTCCTGAAGTTCCGGCGAGAGAGAGCCCGATTCGTTAGAAGCGTCAGACACCACGTCGATCATCTCGATTCCTCGATCGTTATGTAGTTCAAAAATTAATCGAAGAGTCCGAACGAGAAACTCAAGAGCGGCGTGTGAAAAAATTGCCTTTGACGGTGGCAATCGAAATAACACCACGTACTCACTTGCCACAATGAGTAGCACAGCAGCGAATAGAAGTTGTTGTTAGCTGTAGGTGGGTCAGAACGAAGCGATTTGCCACGGACGAGGATTGCTAGACACTGCATGTGCACTTGGTTTTAATGCAAAAAGCCTCCGAATTATTTATGGATGGGGACCCTTCAGTGTTGTTATCATTGTATCACTTTTGGCAGCTCTCGCAGTTTTCAGTTGTTTCTGTAAGAAGAATCATTCTCATTCAATGCGGCTATACTTCTTCTATGAAATAACATGTGGATGCGTTTTCCAGAAACCGGTAGGACTGTCGTTCTGGCGCGGTCGCTTCAACGAAACTAGGGTCTGCCCACCGCCCGGACCGGGCGAGAAAATTCTACATAACGGAACAGCCGTACCGTTGCTGTATCGAATCGATGACGACGGCACAAACTGTACAAAAGTGTTCAACGATGGGATGTCCGGCTTCAGAAATGCTAGTCAGTTTGAGGCAAGTCGTCGAGAATATGCTCTCTCTACGCAGTGTTCTGTTTATTGGAGGAGAAGTGCCTTTATAATGGGGCTCATTTGTGGGTTAGACGAGAAGTTTCTTTAATTGCACCACGATTTTGGATGAGAAAAAAGATGTTTTTCTACAGCGGTCACCGGTTCAAAATGATATCAAGGCAGTTGAACAGTTTTCATACAGTCGAAAGCGTTCGCATGATTTCAGTGGTTTTTGTGTTTAGGTGGATCAGTTGAAGAAATACGGGGCGGAAAATGCGATCCTTTTGCTGGAAAAAGGACGATCGTTCATAACCCGCTGGCATGACTATCTGGTACGTTGCCTTAGCCCTCGCCTTGATACCTGCTCATTCCTTTCGAGCAACGCCTCGAGTTCTCTCATGTTGTTGGACCGAATTCTGCCAGTTCCTGGAGGGCATGCGTTCTAACTCCTCGCTTCCTTCCCACTCGCATACCCATCTTTCCTCTCTCCTAGCTTTCCTGAAAGTGCGATGTCTGCCTCACGAAATCGTAGGGTCGCACCCAGCTTTGTTCGCCCTTCGATGTGCTACAGGTGAGAGCGCTCCTTAGCTTCGACCTACCATGTTGGATCCGTACGTAAATTGTGCAGATGTCTCGCACGCCAAGCGGAGTATGAATGGGTCCTTTATCGGTCTCCCAGATATAGATATACACGTACATGCATCTACCAGCTCACTGCATTCACCCAAGATACGCAGTTTCATTTCTGCGTCATACACGCTCATGTTCAAACACCCGCAGTTAAACACGTCGTACGAATTGCGAGCCCATAAAGGACTTTCACGAAGACAATTAGCAGACACGCATCGCTGTACGTGCAGAAGTGTGCACAATAGCCACAACAGTCATCCATTTATGAATCTTTGGAGTGGAGTGCGGCGCTACAGTTGATGGTGAAAGTTGTCTTTTTAGTTCTCGGATTTCTACGATCCGTACATCAACGCCACAGAGGCCATCCCGACATTCTTTCTCTACTCCCACGTCTTTCAAGAAAGAATCCTGGTCAGTTTCTTCATTATTCTTTTTAATTTTCATGGGCGTTGATTAGTGGCCTTTGGAAATGAGTTCATAAGTAATTGTAGCCAGGGAGCTTTGAGCAGATGATGTTATTACGATTATGTATGGTGTATGGAACGTACCACGTCAATATTTGTGATACAGAAGTTGCGTGGAAGTTATCCGAAAACTTGCAACATGTGTAGTTAAAGGCAGCGGCATTGATGTCTCTGCCGTGGCGTTGTAAGCGATTTTTGTCTATCATTATCTACTACGGAGACAACTTGTGATGCCTTGACTAGCAATTTTCCTTCTTTTCAACGTTTCCCATATTGGCTAGTTCCAGGTTGAAGGGTGAAAGTCGCAGAATGTTCGTTAGCTTATGGTCACTTGTACTGGCATTTCAGATTTGTTAGTCCTTTTCGAGAAATGTTCATGTTTGCAAACGTCTCATGGATGTGCTCCGTAGTGACACTCAGAGTCTGCTTTCATGCGAGGTTTTGGTTCATTCTATCCGAACGCTGTCTCTCAGTTGTGTTGTCTGATAGGAATTGTCGCTCCTCAGCGTTGTCAAAAAAGGCTCAGAGTGTGCTTACTAGAAAATAAACAAAAACATCAAACTTTGCGACACAAGCTGTGCTCGCAGGGACGAGTATGTTGAGCTACAGCCACTAGGCTAGGAGACCCTCCCACTGGAACCACTTAGCACAAGAAACATTGGCATGAGGAGCTAGATGGACCACACCGGGAGTTCCTTTCCTAGCCTGAGCATGAGCCTGCAGAACCCAAGCATAATACCAATCCGGGATGAGCTCCTAAACCTTCAAAGTGGAAATCAAATTGCGGAAACAGTTCAAGTGAAACACTTCATTTCAAGAACACCTAGAATCAAAATTCGAAATGAATCGATTTCTAACTAGAATCCCATAGAATAGGTTCAAATGTGGAAACAATAGTCATTTCCTAACTAAACCCCACAGAAGAAGTCGAGTTTTGGAAACAGTTGGGGTAAAACGCTCCACCAGACTATGTGGGACAAGAGAGGAAATGTCAGGGGGCTAGGATAGCAGTTCCCCCAATAGTTTCCAGTTTCCATCGCCAACGGGCTTGTGGGGCAGTCCCCCCCCCCCCTCGTGTACCATATCCACTCGAAGTATAACTAAAGCGTAAAGGTAGTACGAATAGGATATTGAATCGATGTTTATCATATTTGGACATATATGGCTTCTCAGCGTCTTTTCACCTAGTTTCGTGCAAAGCGTAAGACGTACGTAAAATTGCAAGCATAACAACCTCTTCTCAAACTTGATAAGTGCAAGATCTATACCTGCCTATCTATACCTCGATACTTCATTTTCAACGGGTGTGAGTACTTCCGAAGTTTCACTTCGCGCAATAAAAACAAACTTACGGTCCGCTGTGAAATTGCAGTGAGGAATGGTTGCAGGACGAGGAAAAGATTGCATTTCGCTGCCCTTTATCATACTGGTCTAGTGGAACGCAGTATGGTGCGATGTTTACGCTGTGTTTTTAGGGTCTTTTGAAAGATGAAGACGTCTCCAAACTGCAGCTGATGTTCCACAGACCGCCACCAGGACCACTGGACTTCTCGATGATCGTTATTTGGCTACTCGCGGTGGGAAGCGTGACAGGAGGAGGGGTTTGGGCGTTTTTTCGGCACAGGTGCGTAGAAGGAGCCGTTTTTCGCTTATCTTAAAGTTTTGATAAAGAGAGTTGGCAGCGATTGCCGCCTTGAGAACTATTATGTCTTCAGAGCTGGAAAGGACAAGCTGCAGCTGAGCGGTACGACGAATGCGAACTGCTCGTCACCGCAGTCGCCGGACAGTGATTCGATGTCGGATAAAGGAGCTTTCTCGAAATGCCTTGCGTCCTATTCGAATTTCCTCGCCATTATAGTCTTGATGATTATTCTTGTCGGAATCTTGATGATCGGATTCTTTTTCCGCCCCGTGCTAGGTGAGTTGTTGATTAAAGTACCGGAATATATTACTCTTATGAATTAATGTAGGGGAGTTTGTTGGTTCCATAGCCTTAGGCGCCGATGGAGAACGATGGGTGCAGTAATGGCTATATCACTGTAGTCTTGGCATTCTCGTCGAGTTGCGGGCTGGATTTGAGTTTCGGTTAGAAGGCAAATCGAATCAAGAAGGCGGCGCTTGCTCTAGTAATCACCTTCGACTGAAGATTTGGGCTGCGCCCAAGCCAGCCAAGCTTTCAATTTCTCCGGGACTTGTCTGAAAAGGTGAAGCGCTGGCTAATCTATCGGTTGGTTTCCGCAATTCGCTGTATGAACCGAATGCATTGGTATCTCCACGATATCTCTCAAGAGCAAAATGCGTGGATTGCATGAATCGCAACCAAATGTAACGATGTACAGCCCGGAGACGCAGGCAGAATGCGGGGATGGACTCCTTGCGGGGGATGGACTCCTCCTGCTGTGTGGCCGGCTCATACTTTGTGTGGGAACGTCGCTGTTCATTCGCGGAGTGCATGGGTGTGTTCACGTGCTACAGAAGTCACCCATCGAGCATACCTTTAGAATACGTATCACATAAATTGTTTACCACAGGTCGACCGTCACACAGACATGTTAGTTGAACACTCTCAACAATAGGTAAAACAATATCAATCGGCTGGCCGTTATCGATGGATTTCGTCGATTTCCCCAGAGTTTAGTTTTTGAGGACGGACGCCAAACGTCTGGTTGGGGCCTTCGTCCCCAAACCCCCACAATAAGAGAGCCCCAATCGTCCTTTCTTTAGGCCTTCTTACTTTTATTGCAGGAAAAAAACTGGTTTCACTATACAGATTAGTCCAACGGGATATGGTGGGTCAGAATCTTCATTGCTTCTACGAAGCCCATCGTCACCCTCTATCGCATGTACTCGATTTATTCTCCGAAGTGCCCGTTCTCTATGTGTCGAGAAACAGGTAATGAGTGTCTCAATCCGGTGCTTAATCTGCAGAACCGTAATTAAAATTAATCGGTATTGGTCGCCACCGCTTACTGTCCGACGGCAATAATACTCCTCCGAATCCCATAGTCACTCTCAGTGCGTCTTCCCTCCACCTTCGACTAATACTTCCTTACCTTTGTGCTGGCAAAGAGACGGAGTGAGAGTCAAGCCCGCACATGTGACACTGAGTACCGATTCGCATGTCACCACGCTGCCATGACGACACCCCTTCTGAATCCCTACGCACGATGGAAGACGTGTTTGGCACGTCTTCTGAATCTCGACGCACATTGGACGACGTCTTCGGCACGTCTCCTGAATCTCGATGCACAATGGACGATGTCTTCGGCATGTTTTTGACGCACTACACGTTGGATGACGTCCTCATTGGGTCTTCTGAATTCCGACGCACGTTGGACGACGTCTGCGGCACGTCTCCTGATTACAGGCACTTTGTATATGATCCTCATCCACACACTGACGCGTTGCCCTCTCAAAATATCGTAAATTCGGACGATCCGTCGCCAAGGATAAAGTTCGTCAGCAATCTTCCGTGTAGAAGCCCAAAGGAAACTCCGCTGCCATTCGCCGCACTGTCGTAGGCATCTCTTGGCTTCAGTCCCCGCTCCCCGTGACTGACAACGTGACCGACGGATTAAGCGTCTTGGTTTCACTGATTCCACGTCGCGCCGCAGGTAGCTGCTCAACTTCTGCATAGACTTGATTAAGTTTGATTGCGAAGCTGGTCCAAATTGGTGATGGTCCTCTTCCTCAGCTTCTGCTATGGGTACCCCCATATGGCAAATTTGAGGGGACTAAATCCAGGCTGTTAGATAGCCACTGATTCTTCGTTAGGTATCCAGGGAAGTTGGCGTCCAGATACGCAGTCGCCGTCCTCGTTCCGTGGGCAGGAGCCCAGTCCTGTTGAAAGATCATCTCGAGATTTTTTTTGCATAGAAGGGAAGGACTACTTTTTTCAGAACCTCTTCCTAGTATGTTCCAGAGTTGATCTTCACGTTTCTTTCCACGAAAACCAGCGGCGTCTTCTGGTTTGCTGAGATACCAGCCCACGCCATCAGTCCTTTAGGAAACGACCTTCCTTTTCCGAGTGTGTCCTTGATCGGGTCTGAGGAGCTGCCGATCATTCTGAGCATCGTGTGCGACATAGTGAAAATTCTCTCTTCTGTCCACAGCACATCTTCGACGCGGTGCCGTGAGAAAAGCCGTGGCAGCTCCTTGCACTTTTTGTATCGGTTTTCCTTGGCTGCCTCTGTCAGTTGCTGTCCGTTGGGCAGACGATAGCTGCGAAGTCCTAGTTCATTATTAACAATTGACTGGACAGTAGAACGAGCAATTCCGAGGCTCTTTGCGGTCTTGTTAAAAGATATGCTGTCGTTTCTGTCGATCCTTTCTTAATGATCGCACGGCTCTTTCTTGTATTCACAGAATGAGGACGACATGACTTTACCTTTATGCTGACGTTCCCTTTCTCCTTCCTCTGCTTGACGATCCGCTGAACTGTTCTCAATGGAATACCAAGCTTCCTTGCCATGGCGGAGATGAACTCTCCGCTTTCAGCGAGGCGGGCTGCTTCTCGATGAGGGTACGCTCGCGTAGAGGCTACAAACAATAATGTTCGTATATAGCAAGAAATTGGATTTATGTCGTAAACGATGACGCAAAGACACACGATTTCAAAAAAAATGTAAGAGAAACAGGTGCACGCAAATATCGCGACAATACTTATCGGCCACCCTGATTATATACAGGGTGGCCCATAAGTCCTGCAACAAAAATTTAGTTCTATAAATAGACTAGAAAAGCACCAAATTTCGTACAATTATGATTTGCCCACACTGTGTATATTATGGTGTAGCAGTATTATTCATAACGGGCCATTCCTGGCGTGATAAAAGCCTTTAGATCGTATGGGTCCGCCTTCAGCCCGCATCGGAGCTCCTCTTAAGGAATTTCATTCCTCATTGCAAAGATGTTGCGCAATAATTTTTCTACGCTACATAAAGCAGAACTTTTCCTCTAAAATGGTAAATGAACAGACCAAAAATCTAAAATTGCAGGATTTCCACAGCTAGTCTTTTACTGGCGCGATGTTCGGCAGATGGACGGCGAACCGCTAGCACGTCATTTCTTCTTGACATTAAAATCATCGTTTTGCCGGAATGTGCATCTCGCCTTTAAACGACGCGATTGGGCCCAGAAAATATGGGGTTATCATTTTGTGCCCATCGAGCGAGCATTTTTACTGATTTTCACTCTTTTTACACAGAAACCTAGGGTGTGAGGGAAGACATTTTGGAAAATTGTGTAGGATATCACTGCGTTTTTTTAGCAGCGTTCTCGATTTTAAGGAGATTTTGTTGACAAAAATTCCCCTTCATATATTACTGGATTGAGAACAGAAAATTTATGGATGGATCTCTGATTCAATGCAAATATAGGGTCTTGAAGAAAGAAATTAGGTCATGCACCTTCTGAGTTGCTCCACATCGTCAAACTTCCTGTCACGTGAATGGTTATAAATCGATAGCGACGAGAAAGGTAGGTGGTAGTGTGTCGCCGCCAAGCTGACGAATGCGGTGGGTGGGCCATTGCCAGTACGCACCATCCCAAGCTTGGAGTTTTTACTGGGTTTCCTGCCGAATGTGTGAAGAGCGTTGTCAAGGGAAAAGAAGACCTGGCTCTGTCTCCTGGGGTCACATCAACGAGAAACGATTGCTTACGAGACTTGGCGGTAACATAGAGCTTGTTGGAAGCAACTCTCAGAGGAGTTCTTGCCTTGGAGTCCTACCATGCACTGAGCATTGTCGTCTGAGTATGGAGTTCGGGCTTGGGCGTTGGTGTCGCAGATTCTCCATGTCCGAGCCACTGGCGCCTCTTTGTGTTATTTACGTAAAGCGTCCACTTTTCGTCATCAGAAGCCAAGTTGTCGAGCCAAGCGAAATTCCGACGGAAGGTCAAAATTTATGCCAGCATCTCCCAGCACTTGAAGCTCATGACCGCTCAGACCTGGACGCATCCATGCGTCATATCTCCATGCCCTTTCAAGAGGATGCAGATGAGCAACAGCTTCATTTCAGTCACGTTTTTCAACATCTTGCTGGTGATTTTTGGGACGATAAGCGTCTATGGCTGCATGATGGCAGTGCTTTCAAACTTTTCGCTGTGTGAGTGTTGTCACTTCAAACTGTGCACATCAATCCACCACCGTGAGTTAGTGTTCTGGCCAATGTTTATCCATCTTCCTATTCCTTATCGAAGATACTCGTTGCAGGCTGGCTGCCGGAAGGAAGGCCGAGCATCGTTCAGTTGACTATGTTTGTAATATCACTAATCATCTGTGTACTATGGTTCATTTATCGACGAACACCCTACGCATTCATTCTTCTGGATTTTATTAATGTTACGCTTTGTCTTCATATACTGAAGTCGCTACGGCTGCCTAGTGTAAAGGTGGGTACCGGGAGTTCTTTTTTGTGACGTTTAGTGCCTTAGATTATACTACAAAGCACGCCCTTTCACCCAAACCGTTAAAAAAGTAGAATGTTTTTTTTTTTTGGGGGGGGGGGTCAGAGGGTGCTAAGCATGCCAAGGCTGTGGCTATGACGATATAGCCACGCGTCATACTAAGGACAAGGGTAGTAGCCGACGTTAGTCAACACTTTCATGGAAAGCGCCACGTATCTCCCTTCTGCGGGATATTGTGGGTGTGATTTGAATGCTTATTATTTCTGTGCAGTGACTTACGGGTGGCTAGCCGATGATTAACATAGTAGTACTTCATCGTTCGCAGACAAACTGGGGGTAATCCTCAGGTCCTGCAGCAGTTTCCAAGTTTCGTTCGCGTTTGCAGGAATCGAACGTGAAACGGGTTGCTTGTGTTTTCGAGGTTATTTTCTGCCGGCTCCAACGTTATACCAACCAAAGCTACCGATGCCTTCAGGCCTCAAACTTCCGCGGGAACAGTCTGGGTATGAGCTGGATGGGAGGGAATTTCAATCGTCACGGGCGTAGTGTTGTGGCAAACACCAGCTTAGCGCTAGGTCATTGAAAGGGGTATTTAACAGACGAAACCACGAGGAGGGGGTTGCCTTTTCTTAATTTGCTCACAATCAGGCTAACTTTACAATTGCGCCTGAAACAGCGAATGTCCTAAGTTGCTTTTCAGTGGATCACGGCACTTATGTTGTGCATGTTTATCTACGATGCGGTAATGGTATTCGTGACGCCATTCATCACGCGGAACGGCTGCTCAGTAATGCTCGAAGTAGCCACTGGAATAGATTGTTCTAGCAGCGGCGCCGACGGTTATCCGATGCCTCCAGTAGACGCGGCATTACCCGAGAAGGTGATTTTCTTGCTGCAGCAATTTGTTGGCCTTCTTCGGTGCTCCGAACGTCTTGTTCTAGTTCCCAATGCTAATGCAAGTGCCACACTTTGACCCCATGGTGTCGTGTATCGATCTGAATATTGAAAAGGGCTTTCAAATGACGATCCTAGGTCTAGGCGACATTATTATTCCAGGTATGCTGCGGTGTAGAACTACGGCAAGTTAGTTTCGTAAGGTGCTTCTGCTTCGTTTAGGCTACTTGGTCACTCACTGCTTCACAATGGGCGGCTTCTCGGAGCGCGCCCGTATTGCCTATGGTATTCTCTGTTCTATTGGTAAGTGACTGACGGTTTTCCTTACTAAGTGTAGCAGTACTTGTTCCCTTTACCCTTACCACATTGGCGCAGCGCCGCCTCTCATTCTCTCATGGTTGGATGACCTCGACACCTCAGGCACTAGTAAACCGATTTCGGCCCGCTGTTATTAAACGGGTGCGTAGCGTCGTATCGGTTGGTTGTAGGCGCCGCGGCCGCGCGCCTAGGTGGCCACACCAGTGGCGTCATTCCCCTGCTCGCCGTCTCCGCTCACGCTGTGACACCCGTTTTGTCGCGGCCGCCGACAACGGCCCGACGGAGGCCGTCCTCGGCGGCCCCACGATGGCGGCCCGACGGACGAACGGAACACACAGGTCGACCAGATTTGCTGGGACTGCGATCAAGAGGATGTTCAGAGCACTTACAAAACCAGATGGGACGGCCACGTTATGCGTGGAAAGAAAGACAGCGTCCGCAAGATAGGTTTGAGTTAGAAGTGTCAGGAAAGCGGCCTAGAGGACGCCCGAAGCAGCGTTGGGCTGATACGTTACACATGGACATGAAAGTAACTGGCGTCCACCCTGATCAAGCGCAGGACCGGGAAAGGTGGCGTCATGACACCAGAAGAGCGGACCCCGCGACGAAGCGGGACAAACGCTGAAGAAGAAGAAGAAGAAGAAGAAGTCACATGCCTACCACGTAGTTGTCAGCACATGTTAGTGTGGCCAAATAGTAACAGGATTTTAACAACCAGGCGGCCCATGCACAATCAATCAAGTTTGAAATGCAAGGTTTCAGTCGAGTGCACGGCGCAATCTTGACTATTTGCATGCCACAGAAATTTCGTTATTTTGCGCTTTCATGTGGTTGTCAACCATCTTCACAAGCTTCACTAGTATCAATGTTAGAATCACTCAAATAGTATATAAATTTCTTAGGATACCCTGCATTCCTCGCAAGCCGTAGTGTTTTTAACCTTCGAGCCTTTAAAGAAGCTCACATCAATTGAAACTGCCACTTTGTGGAGAAATTATAACAAGCATTCAAGCGAAAACATTCAATAGAGTATAAAATGCAAGGTTTCAGACGAGTGCATGGCGCAATGCATACCGCCCATTGGTCAGAAAATTTCTACTTTCTTAAACTTTCATATCAGCCATCAAGTTCTTCAGTACCTTTACTCTGAGCAAACTTATCATCTTTCAAGCAGTGTATACATTTTTGAGACACACTGTATTTGCGAACATAAAATTCGTAATTGAACTCTGCGTAGAATGTTGGCTTGGAGACATGTCCCCAACGGTGTGATACGCACAATTTTTTCTTAAAGAAAAGCTCCTCTAGAAAGTATTTGGACGAGTTCAATTCTGTGTGAAATTTTAGCTGGAAATATATCCTTCACAGCTTCGTCGCAGGTTTGCGAAGAATTTTTTTTCAGTTTTAAATTTGAAGAATATCTCATCAACGGTAGTATTTATAAGCTCGATGTAGAGCTATGTTTGTTTCACACCAACATATAACTTTACACTGGAAATCTGGTCGACCTGTGTGTTCCGCTCGTCCGTCGGGCCGCCGAGGACGGCCTCCGTCGGGCCATTGTCGGCGGCCGCGGCGGGTGTCACAGCGTGAGCGGAGACGGCGAGCAGGGGAATGACGCCGCAGGTATGGCCACCTGGGCGCGCGGCCGCGGCGCCTACAACCAGCCGATACGAACGCTCCCCTCCCTTATAAAACTGCTCACTACGGCCCAATTATCGATTTTTTCATAGTTTCTGAGTAATGTTGGATCCCAGCAATGTTACTGCACTGTAGTTCGGCAGTCATTTACTTCTAAGCACTGATAAAAACAAATAATCAACACTACATACTACTCAAGCTGCACAAGGATCGGCACTATTTGCAAACAGCTATTCACATATTGTAAAAATGGTCATGCAGATAAATAACTAGTCACATTTCTTGTAAAAATTTTGAAAACAATCCAGACAAAAATATGTCAAACACCTGCTACATCATGTGGTCACCTTATTTGTACGATTCGTGGCGAACGTGCGACCGTTTTCTTTGCAGACTTCTTACAGCAGCAAATACATCTTTTATGTTTTGCTTCAATGCTGTTCCAGCCTTCTCCAATATGTGGCTAACCTTTGGAGAGGGGACTTCATTTGGAATATCGTGAAGTAGTGTTTCCACACGATTCCAGCGTCCGTGCGGTTCCAGCGCGGGGTCCTACGCGTCAGACACGCAATTTTCTGCGCGATTGTCAATGGGTTAAAGAATGTCGGTAGCTCTGTTTGTTTTTTTCTTCTTTATAATCAGTGTGCCTTTTTTCGTGTTAGTGACACTTTATAAGGTGACCCAAGGTGAGTGCTGCATCCTATATCAGAAGGAACAGCGCGTACATCAACTATCTGTTCTTTTCGATTTCAAGTTGACTAAGTTTGATCTGAGAGTTGAGCTGCCTATTATTCTCGTGATATAGTCAGTGCTTTAGCTTATTAACAAGAAGCGGAGCAACATGTGATCCGTGCGGTCGCTGGTTAATGTATAGCCTAACAGAGCGGTAGGGTGAAAAGAGGTGTCCTTATGGACATAGCGCCTAAACAGCGAAGTGCGATGATAATGTGTGAGCGTTCACAAATTTCTCATGTATTTAGGGCTATAGCATTTGAGAGCAAACGTAGCGGGAATTCTTGCGGAGCGATGAGAGCATGATCAAAAATCAGTGAGATGCGTGTCCTTGAGACCTCCACCATGCTCATACCCGACCCCACCACTACTGTGGCATTTTGTCCAAATAAGCGTGTCGTTCAAATGGTGACGGCTTTCTCACGATTTCAGGTTACGGACTAGGCTTAATTTTGACGTTCTTTGCCTTGGCGATCATGAACATGGCTCAGCCAGCTCTGATCTACCTGGTGCCGTGCACACTGCTGCCGATCTGCTTGATGGCGTGTGTTAAAAAACAGTTTCGATTAATATGGAACGGGTCAGAAGACCTAAGCGAATCCACTGCCTCGCTGAAACCAAACGCGGTGAGTCCAGCACATGACCCCTTCTGCGTCCACCACGACTCATTGTCGCAAGCTTTCAGGATGAAGAGACGGGCGCCGATGATGTGATGACAGCAGACGAATCCAGCACCTTCCGCCGTGCGTAATTGCCAGTTCTTGCTTTAATTCTATTGATTCTGTTCTAGGTTAATTACGGTTATCAGTCGTCACATCGATGTATAAATACAGTGCATTGCTGTTCAAAGAGCTTTTACTTCGTTGAAACCATAATTGAAGCCTGAGCAGGCACGCATTATAATTGATACAAGCATTTTAAGGAATTCCCTGTGTGGTTGCGGTTTTATCACTGAAAATCTTTCCATTCCATTGCGTGTGTACATAACTGTAACAACTTGTTGCATGTATTACTGCGATATGGCTCCGTTGTATGTCTATAGGGTCATTTGTTCTTCTATAAAGTACGTGTCAAACACTCGTCTAGCTTGTTGCTAAAATAAACGAACTTCTTTCCTCCTTCTTTATCCGTCAACATGGACTCTTGCGTGTCCTTGGACCATCTGAATCGATGTGTGCTTAAAGCGACGCGCGCCGGCGGGTATCCCTGAAGTATGTCTCGGCACAGAAGAGGAGCGGAAGTGCGCGTCGCCACTGCCGCGGCAAGCGCAACGCCTCTGATGCTACAGTCAGGTCTATGTTATACCATCGTTCAGGAGTGAGCGATGGTGTAGACAACAGGCACAGCTCGTGGCGGGATCGTGTCAGGCTATATGACGACCGTATCAGGGAACGAGAGAGAACACGTGCGTGTCGATCGTGCGTCGCGGGGGCGCTGCCATATGCCGTCTCTACAAAGACGAAATAAGAAAGGACTAACACGTCAAGTTCCTTCCTTTATGACATTTTCTTACTTTGCGACAACTTCAAGGGTTTGCCTCGGGCCATACTTTTCCTGTACGCTTTCTCTTGCTTGTTCTATAGTTTGTTAGTGGAGTGCAGGCTTCACTAGCATATGGTTCTGGCTAATTCGATCTTTATTGCCTTCGTTAACGTGTATCACAAGGCGAATCCCCACCAGAAGACCCAGCGCTCTAAAGCATATGAGAACTAGAAGAGAAAGAAGGGCAAAAAACGAATGAAGTCCTCAGTCACCATATGAAACGTAATGTCGTTTATCAAATGCTTAGCACTCCCACATTTGATTTCGGCGAATTTCCATGTAAAGAAGGATGATACTAGAGAGGTCCCGCGGCAGAATAGGTACGACGCAAAGGGTGTTGGTAACTACAGTGATATCCTTGTAATTGGTTTTCCGTTGGTTATCAATCCCATACAGCGATCTTCTCAGCTGGTATCAGTCACGTCTAAAGCAGTTGCGGCTTCCTATACACTGTCTTCTCATTACCTCATTTTCTACGCCTACGCACGTCAACATTAAGAAATCATTCTGAAAGGACAAACTGCGTGGTTTGCGAAGCAGAGCCGAATTCGCCTGATACGAGCATGGCAAACAAAACGGTGTCCCGTGGAGAGCCTTAATGTAGGTGAAGCAAGACACCTTGAGAAAGAATGGACGAGCACGTGAGAACCCTGAACAGTCCTTAACACGTTGACGACCGCGCAGTTTTTGCGCGTCGGGCCCGTGGGACCGCGCGTATTGCGCACGTGTGACACGATATTTCGTCACCTTAGCTTAGTATAAATTGAATTTTCAAAATGCACACCATGGATCTGATGTCCGTCTGGAAATTTTGGTTTTGCTTTTGCAATATTCCCTAAATCTTTCTTTTCCTCAATGAGCTTCCCTCCTTTCTCCGTTTTGAGCGTCTAATTGGAAAATAATTGTTTTTGATGCGGAACTTAGACTGAAAAACTCTAGAATTGCCATCAGACATCGCAACCACCGCAAGGAATCTAGCTGAGAGGATTAAAACAAAATGCAGTAAATGCAACAAATTCTGTTGCTTGGGTCTCTTCCAAACAGTTCATGGCTGTTGATTGTCGATTAAAAATGTTCTCTGTCTGAAGTTTATTTGTGAAGTTGATCTCCTTGGTGACGCTCGATAACATCCAAGTACTTGTTGTTTGTAATCATGGCTGTTTGTTGCCTCTATTGAATGAAGTCTCAAAAATAACCCCGAAGTTCAATGGTAGCTGGTCGATGCCATAACAAGTTGCATATGATGTATTCCCACGTAGCCTCGTAACTCATCGTAATCGAGCGAAATTCGAGGAGCGGATATCAGATTCGTGACCTGCACCTCAAATAACCCCATTCAGGGAGTATGGACAAAGGTGGTGACAACACTAGTTATCGAGATGGGTGGTAACCGGTCGCAATTCACCAGACGGACATCGTCACTGTGTTCATCATCTTAAATAACCTCCCTGGGCAAAGTTTGGACGAAGGTAATGTCACTCTGATCGAAATAATAATGTCGCGCACCATTGCGCGACATTGTCGTCAACGTGTTAAAGCCACTCAGATAATCCATTCTCGAAACACCACACTCTCTTAAGCGTTCATGAGACATACCACCGCATTTGCTGGTGTCTATTATTGACAAGAACCTGGCAGATCGATTTGAAGAGGAAGACTAACGAAGCGCTAGAAAGGACAAGTCTACAGTTACACTCTACTTTAAGCCGACTACGACGGAAAACCTTCCGCGGAGCGTTTTCAAGCTATAGATATACCTGTCTACCATGTCGGGTTGCACCCAATCCGTACCCTGAACGACGACGCCCTTCTACCAATAGCAACGCCCTGCTGCAAGATAGCGGCACCGGCTACGCCACCGACGCCACCCACACCAGAGGGTCGTCTGGTACCGTCAGCCTCCCGTGAGAACGTAGGCCAGCCCTCTCACCCCACGTCCCCTCTTTCCCTCTTTTACCATGCAGTATGATACTAATAAATATGCATACTGAGTAGTGTGTTCTGTAGCCTAGGAATAGAATAGAAACTCTGTAGGATGATTCAAGTAAGGCATAGCTAACCTTTAACTTGATATGGAGGTCCCGGGCAGATTTCTATAAATTCTAGATTAATTTTTTTCTCTTCCAATTTCGATCAACTGAGCGATCGCTAATTACCCCTCATTACCCCCCACACCCTGCTGGCACCCAACCGATGTCTACGACCGGATGGGTGAGTATTTTAACATAGTCGGATGACTCTTTCTATGCACTGCAAGGCATGGAATTTTTTTGTAATATACTGGGTAAGAAAAAAATAAAAATAAAAATAGCGCTTAAACAAATCAGTACTTACCAATTTAGTAGAGTTATATTAACCTTTTTTCATTAATATTTCATCAATAGTCCAGGCGAAGAGATCCACATTTCACGATTTAAAAATATATATATTTATATTTTCTGGACACAAGGTTCTTGTGCTTGTGCCACTAGTTAGGTTGCCGAGAGACGTAAACGCCGAGACGCAGAACGTCGAGAAACGGAGAACGCCGATGTAGCGTAAACGCCGAAAGACCGACACGCTATGGCCAACATATGAAATCGATTATTTTTTATTTTCCTATTTTTGAAAAACCTTTTTACGTAATGTTAACTTTATATTCCGAAAGCTAGGGTCGATTAGACAGATTTCGACCCCCTACAGCTTCCCAATATTTAGTACATTTATTTTTATATTTATTTTCTTTTTGTCAAAAAGTGAAATGGGACTCTCGCCAATTAGTCGAGGTGAAACTAAAAGCCAAAGGCCTTCGCAAACAAAAAAAAGGTAAATAGTGCTATCCCTCTCTGCTGTGACCCGCTAGTAGTCCACAGGCCATGCTCCGTGAGACAGCGCTGTACCGACGACTGTGTTGGGCACACATGACCCACTTACCGAACCGCCAACCGTTATCGGTGAGGCGCGCCTCCTCGCACTGAACCATGGGGCGCTAAAATCCGGGGGGCAGTCGTTCGGTACACCCTGCCCACCGCCCACTTCCCGCCCTGTCCGCGCCGCCCTATTTGGACAAGTTTGCTGCGCTCGAAGCCGTAGTTAATTGGCGTGACATCGTCCAAAAACCTATATACTGATAGAGGACGATTGGGAAGCGCATCTCTGGGAACTCTGAAGTCATTTTCCAGTCGATTTGTTTATGGAGGCAGTTGAGGAAAGGAGGACGTCGCTCTTCTCTCTAGATCCTTTCCATTTTCACCACAGTTCTTTAAATTTTCGCCTCAACTAGAGACTATGGGTGATTGCGGTCAGTTCTACATTGGCGAGACTTGAAGAAAGCCTTGGCGCTGCAGAAATTCTTTTGAAAACTCTTTTGCTCCAAATATGGTGAACAAGGTTCTGACTCTTGTCTCAAGAACGAAATCGGTTCAGGATGGAGATGCAGGGCCAAGCTAAGTGATTAGAAATGCGATGCCTCCATGTGAAGGCAGGGACCCGGACATCTTGTCCTCGGCGCGCCCCTCGCCCCGCCCCTTCCTGAGGGCTTCCTGAGGGCAGTGTATCCAACGACTCTCCGCCCTAAAATCCCAATCGTTGGGTAAAATCAATATCTGGGCGCCTTCTCACCGCAGATACGCCACCACCGATTTCTCCAACCAAATCCCTAGGTTCTTTCTTCACCCCAACACATAAATAGTTCTTTAGGATTTCTCAAACAAAAATGACTTCCTTTGTCCAGAAAATCAACTCTTTGAAGAGCTGTTCTAACAATTTAGGATTTTTTCAGCTCATAGGGTCCCAAGTAACCCTGTGAGGAGGGTACAATGGAGGAGACCCTCAGGGAAGTCGCCAGAGAGGGCTGGAGAAACTCGTCAATTAAATCACTAGCTAATTAAAAAAAAACATCACGTTTCGTCATAGAACGGCCCCAGACGAATAGTGCGACCCTCATGGCGCAGCGCAAAGAGGGGAGCCGAGGAGCGGCCAAGGTTCGAATCACACGCCGAATTTTTTTTTGCTCCGTCCCAAAGACCGTCGGAGCACTTGAAAAACACATATATGTTTCTGTGGCGCAGTGAGCCTCGTTCGCGGCATCACGAGGGATTCGAAGGTTCGAATCCCGGGTAAGACATAAATTTTTGCATTTGTCCTACGAATAGTTTACGCTCTCAATTTTCATAGGAGCAGTCCAGTATCTTATATGAATAAGGGAAGGAAGCAAGAAGTGCAGAACACAGACCTCAGCAACTTTTATTCATATACTACGAGGAACCACTAGGAAATGCCCCATGGCCCTAAATAAAAAAGGAACCAATAAAGTTATTTAACAGACATCCGAAATTAAATGATCGTGCATTTCTGGAGGCACTTACACAACACGAAATATTCGCAACTGATCTTCCTAAAGGCGTAGTCAAATAAAAACCAAACAGGCCGCGGAAATTTTTCGACTTATCCCCGAAGTCACATTTTTTGTCTATCGAAAAAAGCATTTTAAGGCCGAATCTAAAAGCAAACTTATGACCTTCTAATTAGGAGTGTAAGGCAAAATATTTATCAATCTTCTTCTTCTTCTTCTTCAGCGTTTGTCCCGCTTCCAGGCGGGGTCCGCTATTCTGGTGTAGTGACGCCACTTCACGCGATCAAATGCTTGATCGGAATGGATACCAGCAACCTTTAGGTCCACATGCAACGTATCAAGTCAACGCGCTTCGGCCGCCCTTTAGGCCGTTCTCCGGTCACATCTATGCTAAGGCCAATCTTCCTAACAGTGTCACCACTAACTCGAAGAACGTGACCATACCACCGAAGGCGAGCTTCACGCAACTTGTCAGCAATTGGAGTGACACCAAACCTCTGGCGTATTTCGTCGTTACGAATACGGTCCAGACGCGTAACACCAGCCGTCCAGCGCAGCATTTTCGTTTCCATTACGCTGAGGCGAGTCTCAACTTCGTTGGTTGCAGGCAAGCACTCAGCTCCATACATCGCTACTGATCGGACGATGGTTCTATAAACCTTCGATTTAAGGCGTTCCGGTATGTTCCTGTCGCATAAAACGTTTAGCTTGAGCCCGAACATCGCCAAGCGGTCGTACCAAGCTTGCGCTTGTCGCTCGAGTTCGCGCTTCTTTCGCTTGCAAGCAGTGCATCATCTGCATACAGCAGCGTCGAGGGGGTAGGCTTCTGAAGATCTTTCGAAATGGCATCCATTACGACAATGAATAGGAGCGGGGAAAGCTCAGAGCCCTGGTGAACACCGGCAGAGATAGGAAACTCCGTTGATGTGCCGGCTGACGCTCGCACACTACTCTTTGGACCAGAGTAAAGTATGCGCACCCACTCAATAAGCTCTTCGGGAACACCGTGTTGTCGTAAGGCGTACCATATAACCTCACGCGGTACACGATCAAATGCTTTCTCTAATTCGAGAAAAGCTAGGTGCAGCGGCTTCTGCTTTTCGCGATGTCTCTCTACCAGAAGACGAGCAGCATATATGGCATCGATGGTGCCACTGCCCGCTACGAAGCCACATTGATTGGTGGAAAGTTGGACGATATCGCGAATACGTCCATCTACAATTCGTTCGAAGATTTTCATGCTGTGCGAGAGCAAGCGAATTGGACGGTAATTCCTGCAGTCCGCAGGACTGCCCTTCTTCTTCCATATCGGGATCGTCGTGCTTTCCTGCCAACTACCAGGTACCTTCTTTTCCGCAACAACCTGGTTGAAAAACTTCGTTAGTCACTCATTAGGACGCCAGCACCTCAACTTCCATAGGTCGGCCACTATATCGTCGGGATCCGTTGCTTTGCTTGGCTTCATCTTCTTCAATGCCGCTTTCGTCTCCTCCACAGTGATTTTCTGCACAGGACCGTGCGTAGGAGGGACACAAGGGATGGGCGGATGAGCAAGCTCTACTGTCGAAATTTTCTCGAAGTATCATGCCATCGTTTCATAGCCCTCTTGCGGTTCGTCAGTAGATGGCCATTCTCATCGTTGATGCCCAAGAATTTCTCGATGTCCTCGGCCTGACGATGGCGTGCCTTGGCAAGTTGATAAAGATGTCGTTCACCATCGCGCGTCTCAAGTTTATCGCTGAGATCATCATAATGGACGGCTTTTGCAACGGCTACGGCCTTCTTTGCCGCTTTCTTCGCCTCCTGGTACATACGCCATTTGCCTGCGGTCTTGTCGCGCAGGAATGCGTGATATAATTTTTTCTTCTCTCGGACTTTTTCTCTTACGTCGTTAGTCCACAGCCACGCCAGCTTCTCGATCTTGCGGCGTCCAGGCTTAGTCATGCCTAATTCAGAACATGCAATTTGTAATATCGTATCAGTGGTATCTTTCCACGTTTCGTTGACGGTTGTCACCGTCGGTAACCGAATACGAGAAACAAAAACTACAGCGTTTTTCTTCAACCGCCACCACTTGATTCTCGGTGGACCACATCGCTCGACATGTCTCAGCCTCGGAGGGGCGAACTTAAGAGTGCATATCAGCGGACGGTGCTGTGTGGCGACAGTCTCGTACGGCACCATCTTCGCATCTGTAACCAGCTTTCGATCGCGATGCTTCACAAGGATGAAGTCTATCTGTGTCTTGGTGCTCCCGCTATAGAACGACACCAGATGGGAGTCACGCTTTCGAAATACGGTGTTCGTGATGATGAGGTTATGCGAGTCCGCATACTCAAGGATTCGCTCACCATCAGCGTTACGTGATCCATATCCAAAACCGCCGTGACAGCTGTGACCATCTTTCGCAGTCCCCAAATGACCGTTGAGTTCACCTGCGATAACGACAGCGTCTTCTGACGGTGCTGTCTTTTCATCAAGCAGGGTCCAAAACTCATTCTTGGCTCTCTCAGAGCAGTCTGCCTGCGGAGCGTACGCAGAGAAGAAATGATACATACGCTGTTCACCAGCGACTACGACCTTCATCAGGCGGTCATTAAAACGTTCCATGCTTACAATCGCGTCTCGGAAACGTTCGAAGACGATTACATTATCTCCGCTGGTGGTCCTGGGACTGCCGCACAGAATGGCCTTGAAGCCTCGGCCCATGTCTTTCGACTTACAGCAGGACCACCTCGTCTCCTGTACCGCACATAAGTCGACTCGTCTTCGCTCCAGTGCTTCTGCCAACTCGCACGAGCGGCCCGTCAACGTATCCACATTCAGCGTAGCTACGCGGGTCTTGCCTACGTTACGTTACTTTCGGACTAGCTCAGTTTTCCCCCGATGCCGTCTTCGCATCAGGGACCCTCGCATACTTCTCACACACGCCGGGCTCTGCGAACGCGCGTCGGCTCCCGCGGACGCCGTAGCACTATCTCGAAATACGTGAGCTGATATACACCATGTGATGTGAAATGGGACCTCCATAGGCCGGCCTGTCACTAGGGCCTGTCGCCTGTACTCGAATATCCGTGATTAGCTTAGCCTGCAGAAGCGAACAGTTTCCAGCGGCGGAACGGACATCGCCACCGCAAAATATTTATCAATGCAGTATGAAATTTTTTGGCTAGGTGAAGACCCGACCCTGTGACCACACGCGCACCACTGCGACTCTGGTGCACTAAATGGTCGGGGGGAAAATCGATAATTTTTGCTTCTCACGGCGCCAAATTACAATTTTGTTTAAAACACGAAATACATAAGTACACGAAATACATAAATACACGAACAGTTTCTTGATCAATTTGTGCTTTGCTGCGTTTTACCCAATAAAATTTTAAATAAAATTTTAGAAAGCATTGTTATGAGCTAAAATCAATTCATTTCAATCACATTCTTTGTTTCGAAATCTATTTTCCAATGAATCAAAAGCTATTTCAAGCCCGATTTAGCAAAACCTACTACACCGTAAATATATTTAATAATTTCAAGATTTTATTTTATACCGCAAAGCGTTAAAGACGCATAGGTGGAGCAGTGGGATGATCAGTAACTGTAGAAAAACGACTAAGATTCGAATCCCGCCATGGGTATAATTTTTGCCACGCCTCTAAGGCGTCTGAATTTTCGACAAATTAACGTCTCAGTGGCACAATGTAAAAGCTCTGGCGTATAAAATAAGCTGTGTAGGTTCGAATCGTGCAACAGGCGCAATTTTTGCACGTACTCGATAATGTCAGGTCTGCTGGGAATAATTCATTTACAATTCGAAAGCGTACTGCCCAAGTGCCCTACCACTAAATATGAACTTTGATTTGGAATCCAGCGGAGAAAATTCAAATACAAATACAATTTTACAAATGGTTCAAGTTTAACTAGAAAATGAATTTTTTGTTGAAGCATCATTTCTTTGAAAACAAATAGCAAAGTGCGGTAAAACTGCACGAAAAATAAAGAATGATAGACGAATAGCAGGTTCACGATTTTTTCTATATTTTCCTTTTATTTCAGGTTAAAAAGAAGAAGAAAAGAGCAAGCTATCCTGACGCTGTGACAAATCACTTTAGTGCAACCCAAAGTTCCAATCCTCGACGAGGCATTTTTTGCAATTATTCAAATGAAAATTTAGAACAATATTTTTCATGAAATATTATTTTTCTCAAATAATAAGAAGCTAAGATTCCTTACATCTAGCAAACACTTTCTCATTGAGATTTTCTACAAAACACCTCCTAATTTCTCTCCTCGGCAGGCTATGCATTTGACATTCTTTGGTAAAATCGCTGAATTCCTATTTCTAAACTTTGTTTTAAATTTTTGTATATAGTAGGATATAACAATAAAGCTAAGGGAGAATAGGGACCTCTGAACAAGAAAATTTTGCAATCTAAAAACATAAAATTATCTCCCTGTCAAACATAAACAATCTCAGACTAACACTTGCCCAAGACTTTTCACATATCAAGATTTTCTATAATTCGGAGTAAGCCACGCTTCTGAATGATATTTTCTGGTAAAATCAGTGATTTTTTTTCAAAATTTTATTATATGAACATCTAAACGGAGCGCAGCTATTAGAGAATCCTCTGGCTCCTTGCAAGTATATATTTTTTCAGCAGCAACTTTCACTAATTTGCATCTTTCGGATAGTCTACAACTCCGAAACAGAAAAAAATTGCAATCAAAAAATTGTCATGAAGCAACATAAACGTTGATATTTTCACTGTTTTCGCATCGTTTTTTTATGTAGTATGCAGTAATTCTACAACAAGCCAATCCTCACAGTGATTAAAGGCAAACAGTTCTCACGTGGATATCACCTTTTTCGTCAATCCTAATTTAATGTTCAAATTCTGTCAAATTAATAAAAAATGAAAACAAATACAAACAAATACAAGTTAAATTACATTACAAAAAAAATCTCTCACCTAAGTTAATTTTAAAAAACTTGACTCACAGAATAGGGCTCATTTTACGTTGTCTGGCGTCCGAATGACCCTCCCTTTAGTTTTTCCCTCGTGACAAGAACTTTTCGTACTTCCTTCTCAAAGAGACAGTAAGGTATTAAACTGTTTTGACATACCTTCAAGAAATGTACATAGTAAACACCGTTTCTTGCCCCGCTAAAGTCGAGCTTTAAACAATGCGTTTGCGTTGGGGTAACATAATCGAGCAGTTTCATCCATAACGGTTGCTCAGGAATCATAAGCCAAATTTTAACCAATCAAACCCATTTCAAAAAAAAAAAATGTTGAGCTACCTAAACTAGACGAAAGACGAAACTATGACCTATCCATTCACCCTCATCGAAGACCTCATTCATTCATCCTAATCGAAAGCCGTCCATTAAATTAACCACAGACCACAATTTCACATGTTCCTCCTACAGTGAACCACTCACCGTATAGCTTAAGCTATAGTGTGACTACTATGTAGTTCCTATATCCTTTTGCTGTGTATTTGACATTTCCTCATCTCAGAGTATAATCGACCGACAACACGACGATGATGCTTTTAAGCTCGAGGACGAGCTTACTGTAGAAAGGGAGATGTCGTGTTGCACCCAATTCGCACCCTGAGCGACGACGCCCTTCTACCAATAGCAACGCCCTGCTGCAAGATAGCGGTCCCGGCTACGCCGCCGACAGTCACGTCTACGCCACCCACACCGGAGGGTCGTCTGGTACCGTCAGCCTCCCGTGAGAGGATAGGCCAGCCCTCTCATCCCACGTCCCCCTCTTCCCCTCTTTTACCATGCAGTATGATACTAATAAATATGAATACTGAGTAGTGTGTTCTGCAACCTAGGGATAGAATAGAAACTCCGTAGGATGATTCAAGTAAGGAATAGCTAACCTTTAACTTGATAACCACTAGTCGAGATGGAAGCGAGGTGAACGCGAAAAGGACTGGTGTTAGGGTTTTCAGCATCTAAACGCTGCTCGTGAATGCGCTCATAATGGCACAGAACAACTGGCATTAACATCAGCAAACTTCAATAACTGCACTGATAACATCGGAGGTGAAATACTTCATTAGAAATAATGCAAACTAAAATCTTAAAGTGAGCCTAACTCTGTAATACAACAAGAACTGCAAATGGACAAGAAAGAACATCACTTAGGAGAACGACGACGACCCTCCGTGGAATGCGCCTGAAGACGTCAGTTCTTCTTGAAGCCGTTTCTGAAGTGTTTGAGAGACCAGATTCCATGAGTCCATAAAGCGATCCATACATCGTTGCAGACACTGCTTATCCGAGCTGGACAGTGAGCTTCCAGGCGATGTGATGCACTTCTGAGTGCACTTCTCGGACAAATCCTGAACGAAAGGTCTTGTCCAAAATCAGCGATAGCGATACTACGGCCAAATTTAGAGCAGAGGAAGGAAGGAATGCACTATTGTACTCTCGCGATTTCGGAGATCGAGTGCAAAAATTGTCGGTACTATTGTATTTACCAGGGAAGGGTATCAGGCGTAGGTCTGAACGGAGGAAATCGATAGTACTACGAGAATCTCCGCCCTTCATTTAGTGGGAAAACACGTTTCGTTTTTGCTGAGTCCTTGAACCAAACGAGCTACAGGCCCTCGAAGGCGGGGTACAGTAGCGCACCCGTCGTGCGCACGCGCATGCGTGCCCGCACGCTATTGTATGGCATGCGGCGGGCCGCTCAGCGCCAAGCGAGTCGGTGGCTCAGCAGGGTGCGAGGCTGCGTCAGAGGTGCTAGACCAGATCCTCGTCTCCCATGCTATGCACTTTTTTTGCCTTTTTTCATAACCGCTGCCTCCTTCACCAATTTGCTTCCTACACATCTACACATTTACTTCACTCTAAATTGTCAAAAGGGTCAGATTCGTGATCAATACCCCATGATCTCGACAGCCCTAGTCACCCGTACCTGCTGTAACCTACTGTAAGCAGAATAAATTTCAAAAATGGATGTCAGATTCGTGATTAGCACGCCAAATAACCCCCTTAGGAGAAGTCTGGGCAAAATCGGTGATTATGACCGCGACAGCCCTAGTCATCCGTACCTGCTGTAACCCGTACCTGGTGAGGTCGCTGTATAACATTCGCTGAAAAACACAAAACGTTGTATAATACAAAAAGTGAGAGAAGCACAGCTCAAAGAAAACCCTTATTTGGGAATTTATAGTGAAATAAATGTGTAGATGTGTAGGAGGTAAGCTGATTCAAACTGCCATCAAGGCACTAGACGACTCCAGAGGTCGAAAATATTTTCGTCCAACCCAGGGGGGGGGGTTATTTGGAGTGCTTATCACGAATCTGACATCCGTTTTTGAAATTTATGCCGATTACGCTAGGTTACAGCAGGTACGGGTGACTAAAGCTGTCGAGGTCATGGGGTGTTGCTCACAAATCTGGAGTGTTGATCACGAATCTGACCCTTTTGACAATTTAGAGTGAAATAAATGTGTAAGAGATGTGTAGGAAGCAAATTGATGAAGGAGGCAGGCGTACGCAAAAGCGCAAAGATAGTGCACAGCACGGGAGTCGAACATCTGGTCGGGCACCTTGAAGCAGCCCTGCACCCTGCTGAGCCACCGACTCGCTTGCCGCTGAGCTTTCGCCGCGTCCCATACAGCAGCGCGCGCATGCATATGGGCACCTGCTGACGGTGCGCTACTGTATCCGCCTTCGAGGGCTCGTAGCTCTTATGGTTGAAGGACTCAGCAAGAACGAAACATGTTTTTCAAGTATATGAAGGGTGGAGATTCTCGCAGCACTATCCATTTCTTACGTTCAGAACTACGCCTGCGACCTTTCCCTGGTAAGTTCGAATCGCGCAAGGCCTTGCGAGATAGCGCACTCTTAAGCGACGCAGAGTGTGTGCTCATGCGCGCTATTTCGTCGTCTCTAGCTGGTAAAGCATTTCCGCAACAAAAAACGACTATGATATTCGTTCTTTCCATGGCAGACAACCCCTAGTAGACCTATTTTGAACAAGAATAATTGGGGTACACTAAGTACAGTAGTTCCAAAATGCCTGTCCAAAGTTCGTCTGTGGGCGTTATTTGGGTCCTGGTCACTAATCTGACAAATGACAGAATTAGCAAATGCTGTAGTGGCTCAGTTCACACCCCAGATAATCCCTACTTCTCTCCACGTCCCTTCGTGGTCAGCACCCTAAAAATCCCAGAGGCGAAGTTTGAGCTGAACTTTTTCGACCTCTGGAGTCATGAAAGCACAGTAGTGCCAAACAGTATGAGGAGGACAACATTCAGTATTCGCTGGGATGAGCAGTAGACATTGGTTTCAACTACTGCTCTGCATAACTGTACTGTACCTCGATTCGCGTACATTTCCAATACGTCATGAAGGCTTCATTGTCATTCACGCAGAGAACACTGTCTAACCGATCGCAACCACTGACCGTGATCAGATTCTGCGCGTTTGCGATCGCTGCCTGCTGTTTCACAGCTTGAATGACCTGCTGCTGCTTCTCAGGAGTCAACTGCTTCAGCGTCTCCATATCTAACAACTGCTCCATCCCTCTCCTGGAACAACAAAAAGCTGCAAAGAAATATGCTTTCTTGTTAAACGACAATTGCCCTATGGAGAACTCGATCAACAATAATTAACAATGAAGTTCGAGGAGAAAGGAAGCGTTGGGGGCTAACTGGAACAGCAGTGTGAACATGCAGTAGAACAGAGTGGCGAGCATTCTAGGGTCTTTCGGTATTTAGTGGGGTGATGCCTGCATCGCACAGGCAAGACATCTTAAAACGCGTGGATCAGTCAGGGCCAGAGTTCCTTCCCTTGCCCAGTTCCCTGCCCTTCTCTGTGTCAGCGAGAGCGAGAGGGTATGCAGACTTCCGGCACATGATCAACAGCGCGGTCAACCACATATTTAGGGAAAGCTCCAGGGAGCCAGAAGTGAAATTCTATGGCGTTGTGCAGATGACGTGCCCAGTGTTAAAACAGCCTATACGCCATAACAAATGTCCTGTTCATAACTAGACCAATGGGCTCCAGCGTAATGAGGATGGTACGCTGCAGCAACTGGAATCGAAAAGCAATCATCGATCGGACCACCAAGTAAGACAGTGATGGAGAGAATAAGCCTGCAACGCAACCCCACTCTGTGGCAAAACTCGCTCATATCTGATCGACAACTTGTCGCTACCCTTGGCTGCTGTACCTGACGACTTTAAACTGATCAATAGTCTTGGGACTCATCGGATCTATCTTAGGCAGATGGGGGGTTGCTACGAAAGCGAAGTGTGCGTAATATGCTATCTATCCTAGTTAGGGAATTGCAAAGAAAGGCTGTCTCGTAGGCTGGTTCAGTGCGCTATATTTGCAAAGTAGATCACTTTCAATGTTGACACCGAAATGATATATTCCTTTCGACAGGCCTCACAGACGAGACGTCGGATCTATCCTGGTGGGGGGGGGGGGGGGAGGGTGGAGCACTCCATGCTGACAGGGTGGAGTGCTCCACCCCCCCCCCCCTCCCCTCTGGTTTATACTTGCGGCGCCACGCGGCGCGGCGTGATGGTCGCCATAGATATCGATTTTTCGCGCCGCTCGGTCGATATCTATTCCGATTATGCTGCCGCGCCGCACAGCGGCGGAACTATAAACCAGGACTGATGCGTGGACAGCATCGGGGAACAACTGAACTAGTTCGAAAGTCCCGTAACGTAAGCAGGACCGGAGTACGCTGAATGTGGGTACGTTGACGGCCGCTCGTGCGAGTTGGCAGTTGAGCACTGGAGCGAAGAAGAGTTGATTTCTTTGCGGTGCAGAAGACGAGGTGGCCCTGTCGCAAGTCAAGGGACATAGGACGAGGTTTCGAGGCTGTTCTATGTGGAAGTCCCAGGACCACGAGTGGCGTCGGAATCATCGTCTTCGAACGATTTCGTGACTCGATTGCAAGCGTCGAGCGCTTTGACGATCGATTGATGAAGATCGTTGTCGCAGCTAAATAGTGACTCTATCACTTCTTCTCTGCGTATACTCCACAGACTGGATGCTCCGACCAAGCCAAGGATGGGTTTTGGAGCTGCTTAATGAAAAGACTGCAGAGGTACCGTCGAAAGACGTCATCGTTGTGGCTGGTGATCTTAATGGACACGTTCTGGCTGATCTTAATGGAAGCGCCACGAAAGACAGTTACACCTGCAATGGTGGTTTCGGATACGGGTCTCGTAACGCCGATGGTGAGCGTATTCTTCAGTATGCGGAATCGCATAGCCTCACCATTGTGAACACCGTGTTTCGAAAACGCGACTCGCACCTCATTTCATATTATAGTGATGACTCCAAAACGCAGATTGACTTCGTCCTTGTGAAGGATTGCGACCGAAGTCTTGTTACAGACGCCATATGAGACGGTCGCCCACAGTATCGACCGCTGGTCTGCACTCTGAAGATCGCCCCTTCGAAGTTGAAGCAGAGAGTGTAGTGGTGCAGCAAGAATCAAGTGGTTGCGAATGAGAGAGAAGGAAACAGCTGCTGTGATTTCTCGCGTGCGGGTTACGGAGGGTCACGACTATTGATAACCTGGAAGAAAGCCACGGATGCGATACGCCAAGCTGCAAGATTGGAACTCGGTACTACGAAGCCTGGACGTTGACAAGCAGACATGGCGGTCAGATGGCGTAAAAACAAAAGTTCGAGAGAATAAATCGCTTTATCATGTGTTTTTCGGCGACAGAACAGCCAACAACTGGTAGAATTATCAGAACGCGAAAAAGGCTGCAAAGAAAGCCGTGGCTGGTGCGAAAGCTACTCACTATAGTGACGTTAACGAAAAGTTCGAGTCGCGTGATGGTGAGCGGTATCTCTACCGACTCGATAAGAATCGCCATTGCCAGTCCGAGGACATCGGAAGTTTTTCGGCATCAATGATTAAGACGGCTATCTTCTGACAGACCGCAAAAAGGCGTTGAAGCGATGACGCGACTATTTTGAGGAAATTTCCACTGCGGAATTTTCTTTACGGCTTCTGTCCATGGTGCGGTCCACAACTAAACCGTGGAGGAAACAGAAGAAGCTCTGGAAGCAGATGAAACGCGGCAAGGCGACAGGCCTCGATGATCTGGCAGCCGATTTATGAAAATCAAAGCTATGATATCCTGTTGAGTGGTTGGCTAAGTTCTTCAATCAGGTAGTAAAGGAGAAAATAAAGGAGAAGAAAGTACCGGAGTGTTGGCACAGGAGTACGACGATTCCTATTTGGAAGAAGAAGGGCAGTCCTGCAGACTGCTCCAATAACCGTCCGATTCGCTTGCTTTAGCACATCATGAAGATCTTCAGCGAATCCTCGACAGACGAATTCGTGAAATCGTCAAGCTCTCCGAAGCATGAAGATCTTCAGCGAATCCTCGACAGACGAATTCGTGAAATCGTCAAGCTCTCCGACAACCAGTGCGGCTTTGTGTCTGGTTGTGGTACCATTGATGCTATACACGCCGCCCGTCTCCTGGTGAAGCATTGCGAGAAACAGAGGCCGGTCATATCGCTTTTCTCGACCTGGAGAAGGCTTTCGATCGCGTACCGCCTGAGGTTATATGGTATGCCTTGCGACAACACAACGTACCTGAGGAACTCGTAGAGTGGGTGGGATGCTCTATTATTCCCTGAAGAGTCGAGTGTAAGCTGCAGCTGCAACCTCAATGGAGGTTCCCATCTCTGTTGGGGTACAATAGGGTTCTGCGCTTTCTCCAGTCCTCTTTGTTGTGGTCATGGATGCGATTACGCGAAATCTTCAAAAGCCAGTCCCTTGGACGTTGCTATATGCTGACCACGTAATGGTCGCTTGCGACGATAAAGTGATCTCGAGCGGCAGGCGCAAGCATGGTGCGACCGCTTGGCTATGATCGAACTCAAATTGAACGTCAAGAAGACCGAGTACCTAACGACTGACGTGAGTCCGGCTCGATTAAGACTGCTGGCACTGTGCTTGCGCGCACATCGATTTCCAAGTACCTGAGGTGAGCATTAGCATCTGATGGTTGAACTAAACTCACGCGTAAGGTGCAGCTTGGTCCAAGTGGCGCTCGTTGACTGGCGTGCTCTGCGATAGGAAGATACCAAAGCACCTGAGCGCTTGAAGTCGAAGATATATAGAGTCGTCGTCCGGCCGGTAGTGATGTACGGCGCTGAGTGTTGGCCAGCGACCAAGGAAGTTGAAACGCGCCTTAGTGTAATGGAGGCAAAGATGCTGCGCTGGAGGGCCAGTGTCACCCTTTATCCATCCATACGCTTCAGACCCTTCCCTTGCAAAGGTGGCTTATCAGCCTGTTTTCATACGGTCAGTTAGGGTGTTCGCCGCATCATTCGTCTTATTTCCTCTCAGTCGTTTTCAACTTCACAAACATACACCACATGTGTACCAACTCCAGAAACATATACCTTCCGAAATGATGCTATTTGGCAGAAGTTCGGTGTCCGATAGCTGACAGATGCGCGAAGCTCGCCTGCGATGGTACAGTCACGTTCTGCATGGAAGAGAAGACAGCGTCCGCAATATAGGCCCTACGTTGGAAGTACCTGGATAGCGGCCTAAAGGACGCCCGAAGCAGCGCTGGGCTGATACGTTACATATAGACTTGAAGGCAGCTGATCTGATCTAGCGCTGGATCGGGAAAGGTGGCGTCACGATACCAGAAAAGCGGACCGCGCTACGAAGAGGGGCAGACGCTGAAGAAGAAGATTCAACACTGGTGTGTCCTACCTTATAAGTGAACTGCTTAGGCTATTTTTGGTGCTCGTCGGTTGAATGGCCAGCGAATGTTCATAAAGATGTCTGTGAATTTGTTCAAGTCCTTAATGATACGTAAAAAGTTATGTTAATTGTGCTGCGTTTAATTTTATGTTTGTTGTAAGTTTGTGTGATCTAGTATTTGCTTGTCCCATCAGTTATGTAATGCATGGCTATGCTGATGTCAGATAAATAAATAAATAAAGAAGGACGAGGCAGAACACCTGGTCGCTAAACTAGGACTCCTCCCTCGAAAAGCCGGCTACTGAAATGATTGAGATGAAAGCAGCTTGAAGCGCAGGATCTGCACGGTGAGGCAATAGCACATAAGACGTGAAGTTCGGTGCAAGCTCTGCGGTACGCCCGAAACAACGAGCTGCGCGGCGAGCGGAGCGTGTTTGAATTCCACTCCAACTTCTAAGCTACTCTTTGTGTTCTGTAAAGCGGAGCAGGTGGGTTAACGTGTTTTGTACGAAGCGGACTGATGCCCGCTTGCATACTGGCAAGGTACTCTAAAACCGATATGTCAGACCAGCCAGACTGCGGAGTTCTTTCCTTAGCGTGGTTCTCTGCTCTGCTCCCAGCGGAGGAGAACATAGTGGTGGAGGAGAGCTCGGAGAAATGTTTTCGCTCAGACATCGCTCGGGAGGTTGTTTGGGCTGCTCATCACCAGTATGATATCCTTTGGAGTGAAGAGATAGCAGTAATGGGTATCGCTGGTTCCGGGTGCTCTCCGGGGAACCCACCCCCTTGACGGCAGCCTCAGCACACGAACCTCGTTTTGCTTCTCGTCTGGTAACACCCCGGAGTCCCTTCCCTTACCCTTCCACAAGATGGGAGAAGAGCTGAGAACATGCCAGCTCTTCCGTCTACAACCTACCATGCTCAAGTCACGCTCGCAGGGGCAAGTGGCACCGCCACCAGCTGCTGGCTCGAAACCTGTCATTCTTTTCCTGAGTTGACGGTTTTCGTGCACTATATTTTATGTCCAAAGTAGAAAGTTGGAAAAAGAAACAAAATTGGTGCTTAGCGGGCCGGTGCCTGCATCTCGATGTTGCACCAACTTATCGTTAGTCGTTTTAGGATGCCTTGCCGGTGGGATGCGGGTACGAGACCGATAATTGTAAGTGCCAAAAAGTGAAATAATTGAGACTGGAGGAGCCTCCTTCACCCACAGTTCTCACCCATACGTACCGTTGGGCGAAATTTTGAAATCTGATATCATATTGATGATCACACCCCAAATAACGAGTACCGTTAAGGCCCACGCACACTTCTGCGGCAACGCCGCGGCCCTGTCCTTAACCATAGGGCAGGGACGCAGAGCTCGCTGCCGCGACCGCGATGTTCGCTCTTCCCATGGCAGGCTACCCCTAGCAGTCCTATTTCATCAAGATTAAGAGGGGTACAATAAGTACAGTAGTACTCTAACTGAACTGGTCTAACTGAACAGAGCAATCAATTTCAAACTGCGGGTGCCTTTAAAAACTGCCTTTAAGGTCCCCACACACTTCTGCGGCAACGCCGCCCGCCGCTATCGTTAAGGATAGGGCAGGGACGCCGCTGACGGCGAGCTCTGCGTTAGATCAGTTCAGTTAGATTACTTCTGTACTTATTGTACCCCTCTTAATCTTGATGAAAATAGGTCTGCTAGGGGTAGCCTGCCATGGGAAAAGCGATTATCATAGTCGTTTTTTTTTTGCGGAAATGCGTTATAAGCTCGTTATATCAAGTTCTAATTGCCTAAGACCTTGCGAAATAGCGCACGCTGGTAGAAGACGCAGGGACTTCTCCTCCTATCGATGCGCACTATTTCGCCACCCCTAGCCTGCAGCAGAGGTTAGCCAGGGCATAAGCCTTGAAAGCTTTGTCGTGTGCTCTCTTAGGCTCACGTGGAGAGAGCACATAATTGGAAAGTGGAAGGAACTCCGGCACACTAGCGCATCTGGGTTGAAATTGCCTTCATCCTGGAGTTCCCTCCCTTGCCCAAAACCGAAGCAAATAAGACGCGGATCTGTAATAGAAAAGAAGAGATAGGAATGCAGTTACATTCGCTGCATGTAGCTAGTCCCCGCTCCTGCACGCCACGGCATGCCATAGTGACCCCGTCCTCGGGGAGACGGTCGCGAATGCGTGCTGGTAGAGGGCGGAATCTCTGCGTCTCTTACCAGCGCGCGCTGTTTCGCAAGGCCTTAGGCAATTCGAACTTAATGTAACGGGCTTATAAGGCATTTCCGCAAAAAACGACTATGATATTCGCTCTTCTCATGGCAGATTCCCCCTAGTCGACCTATTTTTAACAAGATTAAGTGGGGTACCAAAAGTACAATAGTACCGATATCTGGGCACTAGTTAAAAGTTCCGACTCCACCGGCAAGACTTCGGTCGAAAAGTTTTTTTTTTTTTGCTGAAACTTTGTCTAGGGGGGGGTTATTAGGAGTGCTGATCACGAATCTGATATCCGTTTTCACGATTCGGTCGGAGACCACCCATACCGTTAACATGGGTGGTCCAGGCAAGGTCACCAATTTCGCTGAAACTTCGTCTAGGGGGTTATTTGGGGTGCTGAGCACGAATCTGACATCCGTTTTTGAAATTGCGGCCGATTACGGTAGATTACGGTAGCTAAAGGTAACTAAGGCTGTCGAGGTCATAGTCATCGATTTTGCCCAAACTTCGCCTAGGGGGGTTATTTGGGGTGCCGATCATGAATCTGACATCCGTTTTTCGTTTTACGCCGGAGTTTGGGCGAAATCGGTGACCATTACCTTAGTCACCCGTACCTTCCGTAACCTACCGTATTCCTGCGTAAAACGAAAAACGGATGCCAGATTCGTGATCAGCACCCCAAATAATCCCCCTAGACGAAGTTTGGGCAAAATTGGTGACCCTGCCTGGACCACCTACGTTATCAGTATGGGTGGTCTCCGACCGAATCGTGAAAAACGGATATCAGATTCGTGATCAGCACCCCAAATAATCCCCCTAGACAAAGTTCCAGCGAAAAAAATTTTTCGGCCGAAGTCTTGTCGGTGGAGTCGGAACTTCTAACTAGTACCGATATCTGTAATCAAACAGCCAAGTAGTAAAAGTTTTATGGAAGGCCATGCAATTTGAAAATAATTGATACTGAAAATTGTTTGTAAGTCTTAAGCCATGTTTGAAGTATTTTCACAGTTTGTCATATTTTTTGTTTTAACGGAGGTTGATAAGTGGGCAGATTTATTCGTTATGAGATTTATAGTTCTAGAAGTGTGCTATTTATCTGTTTTAAGAGGAATTATTTGCCTTTCTGATGGCGCTGTGAGCGTATCCCAGAGAGTACCTGGAATGACTTTTGCAGGTCTCCATTTCTTAGCTGATTGGATAGTTGCTGTGGCTTTTTTGAACAATGGAATCTGATGAACAGCCGCGGAGCGTTTCCGCAGGACCTCTTCCACAGGATTCGCCACCACAGAAGGTCAGTGTTTCGAAGAGATAGCGGTACATGATTCGTGTTCTGCCCAGACCAGCTAAACATTAAGTACCTTCGGGATCGTTGAATTGATACCAGACTGGAAGGGGATAGAGAAAACGCTGACCTATTCACCGGCTCATCATACGCTTCTTGTTGAAGTGCGAGGTTCCACTTCACTGGAGCACCAGCAGCAGGACCGTCTTGCTAAATAAGAGAGGAGACGTGTCGAACACTGGCAACTGTCACCCGATCTGCTTGCTGTCCGTTGGGAAGTTGAAACACGGCTCAGCGTCATGGAAACGAAGATGCTGCGCTTGACGGCTGGAGTCACTCGCATGGACCGCATCCGAAATGAAGCCGTTCGGCAGAGGTAGCGGACAAGATGGGCGAAGCTCGCTTCGATGGTACGGCCACGGTCTGCATGGAAAGGGAGACAGCGTCCACAAGACAGGCCTTATTTTCGAGGTAATAGGAAAGCGACCTAGAGGACGCCCGAAGCAGCGGTGTGCTGATACGTTACATATGGAATTGAAAGTAGCTGGTGTCCACTCTGACGATCCACCACTTGCACACCATCACGAAGCTCATCGAGGTATCGCGAGACTACAGGCTTCCTCCGCGCCTTACGTGAATCGCTCATCAGACCTCTGTTCACACAGTGCAACCCTACTTGCAAGGACAGATACCCACCATGCCTCTTTGAGATGAGATGTGTGTCACTGGATGCGGCTTCGAACGCTGATTCCAAATACGTGTTCCGTTTCGCTGAACGCTGTGGAAACGGAGTTGCGGACCACTTTCCGTTTGCCTTCCGAGCCATATTGTTGCGCGCAGTCCACCAATTACAAGAAGGCGAGCTCAAGTAGGCTGGAAACATCGATGCCTGCCGAGCAGTGGTGGCACAGTGGATAGAAGTTGGCCTAGACGAAGTGGTTTGTAGTTCGACTCTCCTGTTGTGCGATACTTCTACACTTTCTAAAAAGATCGGTCGCAATCAACCAGAGCATTATGTAAAATCGCAAGGAAAGTTTTCCAGAAAGGAAACCTTGTTTAAAGTACAATTGTGCTTTCACTACTCCATGCGTGGAAATGTTTCTTCACCTAAACATAGCCTAGATAGGTTATTTAAGACGCTGTTCACTTATGTAGGGCCTGTTCTATAATTTCGATTATCCATAGGTGACGGTAAGCACTGAGATGAGGAGCAGATTGGGTGAGTGACCACTGCTCACCTATACTTACCATTTCGATTATCTACCATAGGTGACGGTAAGCACTGAGATGAGGAGCAGATTGGGTGAGTGACCACTGCTCACCTATACTTACCATATCCCACCGTAATAGATCGAAAGTTTAAAAATGAACCTCATATTAATGATCAGCGGATTAGATTCTGTTCATATTTGCGACGGGAGCAACCAGTCGGCCACGTAAAACATGCAAATCGATTAAAAGCAAGCGATCGCCGTCAAATCTGTTCAAATTCGAGTGCTGTCGCTATCGCTCCCGTCGCTGCCGTCGCCTGTTCGTACTTCCTGCTGGCGTCTCCAGTCGTCGCTCTCCCAGTGTCTGTACCAGTCGGGCCTATCAAGATTCTACTTCTTTTACACTACTGGGGAGATCTGAGGAAAGAGGTGCGAGTATTCTCCAGGCGCAACTTTGGCGGTGGAAGTTCTGGTTTCGGATACGCACTTGTTGCCCTGGAGTTTGTCTCGTGTAGAATTAACAGTGAAGAGTACCAGAAATTGCTCGGAAATCACCTTCTGCCATATTTCTGAAGATTTCGTAGGCACAACCTTAAATTTCAACAGAATAATGCATCCATACACGTATCACAGTCAACTACAGATTGGCTCAACTCCAACAGAATTCAAATTTTGGATTGGCCTAGTTGTTCTCCAGATCTTAACCTTATAGAGAACTTGTGAGGCATCCCTGTTCATAAAGTGTACAAAAATGGAACCACTTACATTTCGGTTTTTGATCTGAAGAACCCCATACTTGATGCGTGGGATAATGTAGAGCAAACTGCAATTGGTAACTTTATCAGTAGTATGCTAAATATTAGGTTGGTGCATAAGTTCTCGGACATTTGGGGCATGAAATATTTATTATCACAACATACGTACCACAATATCAAATCATTTGAAGTAACCACCCTTTACATCAATTGTCTTTCGTCTGGTAAGTCATGGATGCATTTTCTCCAAAACGTGGCCGGTTGTGATTCGAAAAATGTGAGCACTGCCTCCTTGACATCCTCTCGGTTCCTAAATTGCTGGCCGTCCAAATAGCGTTGAAGGCTTGAAAACAAATGACAATCAGAAGGAGCGAGACCTGGTGAGTAAGGTGGATGTGGAAGAACGGTCCATCCGTAGTCCGCCATCTCAGCCGCGGTCGCTCTAGCAATATGCGGTCTAGCGTTGTCGTGTTGAAAATACACCTTCACTTGCTCTCCTCGTGTGGTTTGAAGGTGGGCCCTCAACTTGCTCAGTTGGTTGACGTAAACCTCTGCCGTCACTGTTATCCCTTCGTCCAGCAGCTCCCTGTATTCCACGCCAAGAACGCTCCACCAAATGCATAGCATCATCTTTTTCACGTGAAGGTCGGATTTCGGAACGTCCTCTGCCTCTCCAGTTGCGTCAAGCCACTGTGCACGCCGGTGATAATTGGAGTAGAGTATCCACTTCTCATCTCCGGTGACAAGGTTGTCCAGCCATCCGTGGGTACCAGGGATGGGCGGAAATTTTGAAAATTTTCCCAGAAAACAGAAAACAGAAAATCGCTTTCGTCAGAAAACAGAAATCAGAAAACAGAAAGGCCAAAAACGCCAGAAAATCAGAAAACAGAAAACAGAAAATTTCGAAATTATCACACGACCTAATTATTTTACCCAAAGATCCATATTTCCAGTAGCAAATGCTTTTGTATGACTAGAAATGTAGTCGTAGACCAGCGTTTTAATTTGCAAGCGTTTATAAAAAAATTTATTACACTCCAGTGCACTGCAATCAGCAAGTTGTAAATGTGGACTGATAGATCCTAGGAATCTCGACCCTTAAAGTATACAACATTACTCATCAGCTCCGTTTCACCGCTAAGGCCTCAATTAGATAATGGTCCCCTAGTAAGAAACTGGCCTTTTAGAGTACCGAACACGATGAAGGCTCAGTGATCACTGTTTGCATCAACTCAATTGCTGAGTTTGTAGACACACTCTCGCAACATACTCTAAAGCTGTGCAGAGATTCGTTGGTATTACTGGCTTCGCCAGAATCTGTATTCCTAGTTCGTTTCGTTCCTCTGGAATACCTTTCCTTGTAAGTGGCCTAGCTGAAAATTTTCAGGCCAACATAAATGCTCTTTACAGCACCTTACTACTTAGCCGACTAAAGATGTGAATTTCACAGAACAACACGAGATTGTGTCTGAGGGGCTGTCAGCACAACAGGTTGGGCGGAGGTGCTTTCTTGAATGCGTAGACACCTTTAATGAAGACCGAGCATATACCTTCTCCATCACATTATTATTATTATTATTATTATTATTATTATTATTATTATTATTATTGAGTAGGAACGCCCTGGGTGAGCAGGGCTTCCATGACCGCTTCAGTCTCGACGGAGTCGAATGCCTTCTTCAGGTCAATGAACGTAAGGCACAGCGGCAGCTTGTACTCTCGCGACACTTCGATGAGCTTCGTAATGGTGTGTACTTACGTTACGTTCCTACTCAGTACATCAGGGTCCTTCGAGAGCTGTACAGTGGATTCACGACCAAGATCTCACCATTCTACAACGACGTCGTCATTAACGTGAAGAGAGGGGTTCGACAAGGGGATACCATTTCCCCGAAGCTCTTCAGCGCCACCCTCGAAAACGTCATGCGCGAACTAGAATGGAAGACATGGGAGTGAAGGTCGACGGCCGGCAACTGCACCATCTTCGCTTCGCTGACGACATCGTGCTCATAACACCGAGCATCAGTCAGGCGGAACGAATGCTGGCCGACTTCGATCGTGTATGTGGAAGCGTTGGACTGCAGCTGAATCTTACGAAGACGATGTTCATGAAGAACGGATGGGTTTCTGATGCCCCATTCTCGCTCAACGGAACGAACATCTCCGAATGCTCCAGCTATGTGTATCTGGGTCGCGAAGTCAACATGGCCAACGACCTAGCACCAGAGCTGAGCAGGAGGAAACGAGCGGCTTGGGGAGCTTTCAAGAGCGTCGAAGAAGTCGCGAAGAAGACGAAGAAGGTCCGACTCCGTGCCCACCTATTCGACTCCACTGTTCTTCCTGCCCTAACATACGCCTCAGAGACCTGGGCTATACGAAAGCAGGATGAACACGCGATCAGCGTCGCGCAGCGTGGAATCGAGAGGACCATGCTCGGAGTGACACGACTCACGCAAGTGAGAGAAGGCCTCCGGAGTTCCGAGCTTCGCCGACGCTCGAAGATCAGAGACGCTGTCGCGTGGGCCAAGTTGTCGAAAATTAGGTGGGCCGGCCACGTAATGCGCTTCGCAGACACCCGCTGGACGAGAGCCATCACCGACTGGATTCCGCGGGATGTCAAAAGAACACCAGGACGCCCACCAACGCGTTGGTCGGACTTCTTCGTGAAAGCCCTGAACGACCGATATGACGCTCTTCGTGTCCCTCGAGCGAGGAGGATCCATTGGACCACTCTGGCACGCGACAGGGACGAATGGAGACGCTGCTGGCGCCCGCTCGAGCAAGTCGATGATCAACGGGACGACAGGTGATACAGGTGATACAGGTGATTATTATTATCATTATTATTATTATTATTATTATTATTATTATTATTATTATTATTATTTCTCCTCATATCTACATATCATATTACATCTCAGTGGAAGACCAGAAGAACCGCCTTGGTGTACAGAGGAGTGCACGGCACTAGCAACAATCGCGCGATCTGCCTGATGCTCGTAGTCTACAAGCTGTTCACTCGAGTCATCCTGAATAGGGACAGCCATGCGAACAGGCAGGATTTCAGAGAGGATTCAGCACGATCCTCCACACACACACACCATTACGAAGCTCATCGAAGTGTCGCGAGAGTACAAGCTGCCGCTGTACCTTACGTTCGTCGATCTGAAGAAGGCATTCGACTCTGTCGAGACTGAAGCGGTCATCGAAGTCACTCAGGGCGTTCCTACTCTGTACGTCAGAATCCCTCGAGAGCTGTACAGTAGATTCACGACGAAGGTTTCGCCATTCTACAACAAGTCGTTGCCAACGTAAACAGGGAGGTTCGATGAGGTTCGATGAGAGGAAATCCCCCGTTCTCTTCAGCGCCGCCCTCAAAAACGTCATTCGCGAACTAGAATGGGAAGACACGGAAGCCGACTTCGATCGTATACATATGTGGGAATGATGGACTGCAGCTGTATCTTACGAAGACGATGTTCATGAGGAACGGACAAGTTTCGCATGCCTCATCCTCGCTCAACGGAAAGAACATATTCGAATGCTCCAGATACGTGTATCTGGGTCGCGAAGTCAACATGACCAACTAACTAGCGCCGGAGCTGAGCAGGAGGAAACGAGTGGCTTGAGGAGCTGTCAAGAGTGTCGAAAGAGCAGTGGAGAAGACGAAGAACGTCGGGGCTCCGTACCTACCTTTTCGACTTCACTGTTCTTCCTGCCCTAATATGCGGATCAGAGACCTAGGATCTACAAAAGCAGGATGAACAAGCGATCAGTATCGCGGAATCGAGAGGGCAAAGCTCGGAGTGACATGACTCACGCAAGTGAGAGAAGGCCTCGAGACTTCCGAGCTTCGCCGACGTTCGAAGATCAGAGATGCTGTCGCATGACCAAGTCGTCGAAAATTAGGTGAGCCACGTAATTCTTCACAGACACCGACTAGATTCCGCGGGATGTCAAGAGGGCACCAGGATGCCAAACAACGTGTTGGTCGTACTTCTTCGCCAAAGCCTTGAACAAACAATATGACGCTATTCGTGCCCCTCGAGCGAAAAGGATCCATGGACCACCCTGGAGCACCCTGGCACGCGGCATGGACGTATGGAGACGCTGCTGGTGCCCACCCTACCCACAGTAACTCTAGGACAAGTGGTTAGTTAATACATAATTAAATGTCCCTCAGAGTACTAGTTTTATAGTTTTAAAATAAAATTTTTAGTGATCGTAGACGGTCCAAACTACTGTTAAAATCGAAGGAATACGAAGCCAAAATATGAAAGTCGAAAAATGCTCTACGATATGCTTCTATACTCCTTGCCAGCAGCACTTACACAATCAATCAAGCAAACAAAGCGGCATAGTTCATGAGCATATGGCGCAATTACTACATGAGCAAATCCAAAAAAGCCACATGCTTACCATGTAAGATACTCTAGAACACTATTTTGGAATAAAGCGCACTATTCTACGAAACTTTTTGGATTCTTTTTGGATTCTTTTTATTGGATTTCTGTGATAAAATTTTGTTCGCAACTCAATTTTCTGTTTTCTGGCCAATTTTTGTCCATTTTCCCAGAAAACAGAAAACAGAAAAAATTTGCCCAAAATGGCCAGAAAATCAGAAAACAGAAAACAGAAATTCCGCCCATCCCTGGTGGGTACGTCTGAGGGTAAGGAGAGACAGAGCGACATCGGCTCTGCAATTCATGTCATGTTGTGTCAAGTCGTGAGATACCCAGCCACCCAATTTTTGCACCCTGCCAATCGACTTCAATTCTCGAACGACTGTTGAGTGACTAACACCAAGAGTGCTTGGTAGTTCGCGAGTGGTTTGGTATGGGTCCGCTTCCACTCTACTTCGGCGGCCATCCAAATCCAGTGTATCGGGCGCCCTTCTCGTTCATTATCTTCAACGGAGAATTCACCAACTGCAAACTTCGAGAACCGCTGGTACACAGTACTTCGAGCAGGAGCACTCTCGTTGTAAACATCCTTCAGGCGACAATACGATTCGTTGGCATTGAGGCCAGATTGATGCAGGAATGACATAACGTGTCGAATAGGCGTCTCAGTTGGGATGAATTGCTTGGCCATAATAGCAGACGTTAACAACGCAGAAATAAATGTTAGGAACAGTTTTGTAGCCCTTTCCTTTCTCTATCGATCGATCATTTGCGCGTTGATACATGCGAGAAATTTGGCGGGAAAATGCGCTTTCTATTCGGGAGGGATCAAATGTCCGAGAACTTATGCACCAACCTAATAGAATCGTCGATGTTGTTTACAACAATGGTGATGTGAGTAAGTACTAATCCTACTTTGTCTATAGATACTTTTGTGATTAAACAAGTTTTTTTAATAGAGTGAACTTATATTTTGCGCCGGTCTCCATTCGTCAAATTTTCAATAAAAGTTCGTGGTATTCTGCACTGTTAGGATAACCTGCTTAGAATTCCTCTGTAGAGGTTTTAGATAGTGAGGAATACTATGGTAACATCATATAGCCTCAGCAGCGGGTTCTTTGGGTACTAATGGACAAATCGAGGGTGAACCTATAATTTTGCATAGGGGGTGTATAGGGCGATTGCTTCAGTCAAAGGCTAGAAAAGAAGCAAAATCAGCAGGAAGGTGCTCCAATTTCGGATTTCGGCGGTCCTTTTCCAAGGGCTTTTGCTGTGTAGTTACGTACACTACGCTCTGCTACCTATGTCATCACTCTCGGCTGCCATCGCAAAATATGAACAGGCCCTTAAGCAGCTTCCGGACGGGGTTTGGGCGAAATCGATTACCATGATCCCACCACCCCCTCCCCCAGGGTAGGTGATGATCATTGCCTTAAATAGCAACCCTCAAACGAAAATTTTGCATATATAGATTGAAATTTGTATATATTGTATATAGGTGTTTCGACCAGTTTCGCATCATTTACTGTCATCTACAAATCTTGAAATTGAAATAACTTGAATAGAAAAAAGTTGGAATCAGCTACACGACTACACAAAACTTTACAGTCAAAAATGGCGGGTAAGAAAGACGTGAACAAATATGTTAAGCAGTGCATAGTTCCGAGCGTCATCGTCGATGAGTGGCTTTTTGACTGAAGCTATCGGGAGCACCCTCGACATGGTCGCCAAATGGTTTCCTGCATTTAACAACACAGTGCCTGCAACTCATCCGTACTTCGGTGACTTAAAGAGCCAGCTCATATTTCACGAAGGAAATCGCTTTCGTGTAGTTTGACCGTACAAGGAGGACTGTGAAAGAGCAACACTAGCACTCAGTGTTTTGAATGAAGACCTTTTTTCATTCCAGGAAGGCACACGGGCTCGTCGTCGCTCCATCAGGGGTCGCAGGTCCGAGATAAGAGTGGAAATGGTCGGCGCGTCTCCAATGGTTATTCCAGCGCCTTTGTCGGACTCATTAGCAGAGAATTCTGTTTCTGATTTGGTTTGCTGGTTTTCTGGAATCTTTCTTAGCAGCGTTTATAGCAATTGAATTCTAGGAAGCGGAGCTCGCTCAGCGACGAAACCACATTGTCGCCTATATTGCTCAACTGCGAACTGAGAAAGAACAATGGGAAGAGCGGCTTGAAAGGCATTCGATGATGGCAAAACGAGCCGCCCGGTAGGACTAGGCTTTCTTTGAGTGGCGTTCGCACTGCCAGTTAGAATGCTTGTAGCGCATATGAAAGAGAGCATAACTTGAGTTCGCACAAACTAGTTTTTTGTGCGGCTCGTCGCACATACAAGCCGGGACTTCGCGCAAGGATTCTTCGCCAAGCACGGCTGCACTGTGAGAACTACCGATGCAGTGCAAGGGATCGATCGCTGACTTTCATAATCTAGTGCTTCGCAAGGACTTAAGTACGAATGTTCATCGAAATATCGATATTGCATCATCCAGCCGCAGGTTGCTCAGCTCTCGGCCCACGCTGAAGTAGATTGCGTACGCTTTTGTGTGAAATTCATGGATTGTAACCCTTATTCTTTGTCTTTCCTTCTACTTTCTTGTACTTCTAAATAAGGTTTCTGTTCCAGGATTGTCGATCGCAGTCACGAACGGAAGCCAGCTGCACGAATACCCATAGAAGAGCTCGGTCAAGTGAATTCTACGCAAAAACCTCAATACGTACTCCACCGAGTTATGCGGAAATTCAACAATCAGAACACCGATCTTCAGCTTGTGAGGGTTTTATTTTATTTATCTAATACAATGCGCACAGAAATCTGTGATCCGAATTGCATAAAGTGAGTTGCCGGAGGCTCTCCGCTACCATAATGATCCTTATAGCGTGTCCACTCGAGAAAGGCGGATCCTGACGAGGAAGTTCTAGTTTTCAAGGTCGTCTAGGATCTATTTGAGGAACGTATCCGTGTCAGGCTTCCATGTCACTTGGAAGTGGAATGCGAGCGAGAGTTTTTAAAATTTACCTTCATTTCACAGAGTCGATAAGGCAGTTCAATACATTCCTTTAAGAAATCGGAACACTTCCGAAAGAGCGGCCCTGTTTCGCGTAGGTACAGGGGCAAAACTTTATCATCCGCCTTATATTCTTCACCGCCCTTCGGGCGTAATTGTGGCATTGTGGCATTAGGGTCCCCGTTTAATCCATCTTCATAGTCTTGTCAACGAAACTTTCTACTGAGCCTATTCATTGTTCCCGACTGTCCCGTTGAGAGGAGGTCCTCGAAGCTGTTCTTCAGACTCTCATCTGGCCTCTCTGGGTTATTCCTGCAACACCCTCCCTATGGTGTTTTTCTTCTGCCTTCTGCCAATACGCAATTACGGAAACACGCGTAAGCAAATATCAGTTCTTTACCTACTCCCTGGATTCATTTGAAATCCTGAACAGCTGTATATGTGTGTGATGCCTGCCATTCCAAATTTTCGTCTGTCAGTGTTTTGTCTTTAGAGTACTGTGTATTTCTTCTTTTGATTTAAGTTTCGTTCAGCAAAAAACCGTTGACGAATTGACTGCTGAGCAGGATACGGTTGCCGAGTCTATCAGTGCTCAGGTAAGAACACCTCTTCCACATTTTTTGTTGGTTTTAAAGGATCTTTGTATCATGTAACAGGTATTAACACCAATGGGGGAAATTAGGACTTAGCGTCCAAGGAATCGGGGTTCAGTGGTTTTTAGGAAGACGAGCACGAGATAGTCCTGGCAGAGAACGTGTTTATCTGAAGACAGTAGCAAGCGTGCCGGGCCCACCCTTGACTTGGGGCCGGCCGACAAAGGTCGCATCGTGGGCGACGACGATATCGTTGGCGACGACGATATTCCGCCGGCCAAACGAAATACATTTTAAACATTCAATTAATCATGACATGACATGCAAAATTCGACGACGATGACCATGGTCGACGGTGCCCATATGAAGTTGTTGAGCGACCATGATCGATGTTGCCCATCTGAAGTCGACTGCCCATGAAGTCGATCGGTTGCCCATATTTGTTGAAGTTGTTGAGCGACGACGACGTTGCCCATCTCAAGTCGACCGCCCATGAAGTCGACGTTGATCGGTTGCCCATGAGGTCGAGCTCGAGCGTCGTCGTCGTTGCCCATATTGAGTGAAGTCGAGTAGTAGTCGAACGTTGAACTGCAGCTGTCGATGAGGGGGGGGGGGGGGGGTTGAAGTAGCTGGAGTTGGAACTCCGCTAATTGCGGGGGCGCTTCATGGGGTTCCCATTAAAGGCCCGACGCTGGGTGCAAAGCAGAGAGTTGTGGTCGAGACCACAACCCCCGCACTTCACACCACAGTCGTCTTGGTGACTGGGCTTCAGACACCTTAGACATAAGAGGAGCCGCGATGCCTGCGTCGTCCAGCAGACGGAATCAGGGAATCGCGTGCACCTCCCAGTAAAATGCCCGTCCCTTGTAGGAGCAGCGTCCATGTTTCTCAGCCAAAGAAATCGGCATAGGTCTTTGTGACTGTCCAGCAAGCGGATTTGAGTGAACGCGGCTTCTATGTCGCACATCAGTATGATTTTTCCACTGCGGGACGACAGCAAAATATCGTGTATTTTGTTTACAAACGCTTCTCCTTTGTGAGTTGCGTCATTCAGAGACAGTTTTCTGCGCCGCTTTGATGAAGCATCGAATACTATGCGGAGGGGAACCTTTTTTGATGATTTCCACACACCTGAGTGGGGCATATAATATGTTCCGAGTTATCTTCGGCTGCGGTAAAGGTTTCCATCATTCCTTCCCGCTGGTAATTTTGTAGTATATCACAGTACCACTTACGCTGTAGAGGGTTCTGTCGGAGCGAATTTTGTAGCTACTCCAGCCGACGTATCGCAATTGAATAGTTATCCTCCAATTCAGAGATGTTATCTTTCAAAGGAAATGGTGCTGTTATATATCCATTTTTAACTAACAGTTTCTTGGAATATTGCTCCAAGTATTTTGTAGCCTTGTCATCTGGTTGGGATTCTTCGTTAGAAATTCCCAGGCCCTCCAGCTCGAACATTTTCTGGAGAATTTCTCTCTCCGTAGGTTCGAAAACTGCCGTCATGCCATAAGAGACTTGATTGTGAATTTCTGATGATAACACTCCTTTACCGTATATTGTCGGTCCAAAAACGGTTTTCGATATATGTAAACCTGTAGGGGTTCTCATCCCACAAGTTGGGCTAGTAACTAAATCGTGGAAGTAGTCTAGGCCAACTAGAACATGCGGTATTTGATGTTCTCCGCGCAATTTGGAATTGGCGAGGCATAGATTATTTGCTTTCAAGAATTCTATATCTGATTGAGCTAGTTTCACACTTGGAAAGCCGTTGGTAATAACGGGTTTTGTTTGAAATTTGAGCTCTAGTTGTTCGCCAAAGGCTGTTCCTACTTTGACATTCACGATATGGCTTTCAAACCTTTCGATGTGTCCTCCAATTCCAGACATTGTACATATTTCAGTAGTTTCTCGTGGAAGGCCTAGATCCGCAGCTAGGGATTCTTCTATAACGGTTTTCTGAGCGCCGGAATCGAAGAAGAATAGAGCTTTATCATACTGCTCTTTTCGATTGTTCCATATGTTGCCCTCGGCCGTCATTAGGATCAGTTGCGAGGTGATAATTCCATTCGCAGTCGAGGTCGGTTGCTCAACCTCGGCGAACGTTTGGGTATTATTGTTGGGAAACCTGACATTTTGGTTACGCCGTTCACTATTACGATTGTTCTGCGGTCTAGTCTGGTTTTGAGATCCCTGATTGTTTCTTTGTGGGGGGTTCCAGGCTCTAGGCTCCAAGTTTTGAGAACCCTGATTGTTTCTTTGTGGAGGGTTCCAAGCTCTATTTTAATTTCTTGGCTGTCAGTAACCGCACGCGAAAAATCAGCTGCTTCCTTCTCTCTCATTGGCCACCACTTGATTCTTGATGCACCGCATCGCTCGACCTGCTTCAGCCCCGGAGGAGCGATCTTCAAAGTACAGATCAGCGGTCGATGCTGTGGGGCGACTGTCTCATACGGCACGACTTTCGCGCCTGTGACGAGACTTCGGTCACGATCCCTACCTAAGTTATGCCTGTGGATGTTACTGAATGACACTTATCCTAGAGTGCTCATCTAAGTATGATATGTCATATCGTTCATTCCTATTTGGTCTACATTATACTACAATATACATTCATGAATGTAGTCCCTAGTTGGGTATCCACAACACTGGGGCGAGGGGCAAGTAGCGGTAGCGCTAGAAATACAACATTGTGATACCGAAGAGTGAATTGCATGATATGACAGATAATTAACACACAATCAGGGACAACAAATTTTCGAATTCGGTAGATTCAGAATTTTCAATAAGTCGCCTTCCTTCCGAAGTCCTTGGATGAAGTTGAAGCGCAGTTTTTGAAGAACGGAAGATGCTGAGTTGTCGAGATTATGGTCTTCCTTCTGGTACGTGTTTCCATGGTGGATAGTTTTTGGTCTCCATATTTTTCCAGCTGGTTGAGGCGTAGTTTTCGTTACCACTTGGGGACGTTTTCATTCTTGCATGGTAACATCGGTGAAGCTGGTGAAATCCGGCGCTTCCAGTAGCATGTAGTCGTTCCAGATTATCAGTCACCGGAATCATCGTGAGATTCCCAATTTCCTTCATCCATTTAGTGTCATGGCTCATAGCAGAAGATTGAAAAGGCGGTTGAACCTCTGCATTTTTGGCGTCCTTAGCTACATTTGACTCCGTAGTTGATTCGGCTATAATCTTATTCACGCAGTCTTGTATTCGTTTAATCGCACATAGCGTGTTCGCTGCCAATTGTAATTGGCTGCTTTGATCTGGGTGTGGCATGGTGGCGATGTCCGTTCCTCCACCTGGTGCCACTGGAAACTGCCCGCTCTGCGAGCTAAGCCGAGCACGGATATTCGATTGCAGGCGACAGGCCCTTGTGGCAGGCCGGCCTACGAACACCCATGTCACATAACATGGTTCATGACATTAAAGGTTTTTCGAGATAGTGCTACGGCGTCCGGGGGAGCCGACGCGCACTCGCAAAGCCCGGCGAGTGTGAAAAGTATGCGAGGGTCCCTGATGCGAGGACGGCATAGGGGGGGGGGGGCAACTGAGCTAGTCCGAAAGTCCCGTAACGTAAGCAGGACCCGCGTGGCAACGCTGAATGTGGGTACGTTGACGGGGCGCTCGTGTGAGTTGGTTGAAGCACTGGAGCGTAGAAGAGTTGATCTCTGTGCGGTGCAGGAGACGAGGTGGTCCTGCCGCAAGTCAAGCGACATAGGGCGTGGCTTTAAGGCCGTTCTATGTGGAAGTCCCAGGACCACCAGTGGCGTCGGAATAATCGTCTCCGAACGATTTCGTGACTCGATTGTAAGCGTCGAGCGCTTTGACGATCGATTGATGAAGATCGTTGTCGCCGCTAAGGAGCGACTCTATCATTTCTTCTCTGCGTATGCTCCGCAGACTCGCCAAGGATGAGTTTTGGAACCTGCTTGATGAGAAGACAGCAGAGGTACCGTCGAAAGATGTCATCATAGTCGCTGGTGACCTCAATGGGCACGTAGGTGCTACGAAGGATGGGTACAGCGGTCATGGTGGTTTCGGATACGGGTCTCGTAACGCCGATGGTGAGCGTATTCTTCAGTATGCGGAATCGCATAGCCTCACCATTGTGAACACCGTTTTCCGAGAACGCGATTCGCACATTGTCTCGTACTACAGTGGGAGCTCCAAGTCTCAGATAGACTTTGTCCTTGTGAGAGATCGCGACCGGAGTCTTGTCACAGACGCGAAGATCCTGCCGTATGAGACGGTCGCCCCACGGCACCGACCGCTGATCTGCACTTTGAAGATCGCCTCTCCGAGGTTGAAGCAGGTCGAGCGATGCGGTGAAGCAAGAATCAAGTGGTGGCGAATGAGAGAGAAGGAAGCAGCTGTGATTTCTCGGGTGCGGTTACCGACAGTCACGACTGTCGACGAAACTTGGAATAAGAGGACCGACGCGATTCGTCAAGCTCCACAGTCGGAACTCGGCATTACGAAGCCTGGGCGACGGAAGGTTGACAAGCAGGCATGGGTGTGGACAGATGACGTGAAAGCAAAAGTGCGAGAGAAGAAGTCGCTCTATCACGTGTTTCTCGGCGAAAAGACAGCCGATAACTGGCGGAAGTACCAAGAAGCGAAGAAGGCTGCAAAGAAGCCCGTGGCTGTTGCAAAAGCCACTCATTATGGAGATGTCAACGAGAAGCTCGAGTCACGCGATGGTGAGCGGTATCTGTACCGACTTGCAAAGTTTCGCCATCGGCAGACCGAGGACATTGAAAAGTTTTTCGGCATCAATGATGAGATTGGCCGTCTTCTTATGGACCGCAAGAAGGCATTGAAGCGATGGCGCGACTACTTTGAGGAAGTTTCTACGGTAGAATTTCCTCATCCAGCCATCCCTTCTACGGCTCCAACCCACGACCCCGTTCAAATGATCACCGTGGAGGAGATTGAAGCGGCTTTGAAGAAGATGAGGCCAAGCAAAGCGACTGGGCCCGATGACGTGACAGCTGATTTATGGAAGTCCAAGTACTAGTACCCTGCTGAGTGGTTGGCCAAGTTCTTTAATCAGGTTGTGGCGGAGAAGAAAGTCCCTGAGAGTTGGCGCAAAAGTACGACGATTCCGATTTGGAAGAAGGACAGTTCTGCAGACTGCTCCAGCTGCCGTCCAGTTCGTTTTCTTTCGCATAGCATGAAGATCTTTGAGCGAATTGTCGACGGACGAATTCGGGACATCGTCCAGCTTTCCAGCAATCAGTGTGGCTTCGTGGCTGGCTGTGGCACCGTTGATGCCATTCACGGCGCCGCCTCCTGATAGAGAAGCATCGCGAGAAACAGAGACCAGTGCATATCGCCTTTCTCGACTTGGAGAAGGCCTTTGACCGTGTACCGCGTGAGGTGATATGGTACGCCCTGCGTCAACATGGAGTTCCTGAAGAGCTTATAGAGTGCGAATTCTCTATTCCTGTCCAAAGAGTCGAGTTCAAGCTGCAGCTGGAATCTTGATGGAGTTCCCCATCTCTGTCGGGGTACACCAGGGTTCTGAGCTTTTCCCACTCCTCTTTGTTGTCGTCATGGATGCCACCACACGAGATATTCAGAAGCCTTTTCCTTGGACGTTGCTTTATGCCGACGACGTGATGCTCGCTAGCGAGGATAAAGGTGAACTTGAGCGAGAGGTGCAAGCTTGGTGTGATCGCTTGGAGCGGTTTGGACTCAAACTGAACGTGAAGAAGACCGAATACCTAACGACGGACGTTACCGAGTCCAGCTCCATCAAGGTTAACGGCATCGAGCTTCCACGCACTGCGGTCTTTAAGTACCTGGGATCAGCAGTCGCGTCTGACGGCAAACTGATGGTTGAAGTGAATTCACGCGTGAGTGCAGCTTGGTCCAAGTGGCGTTCGTTGACTGGCGTGCTCTGCGATAGGAAGATACCAGAGCAGCTGAAGTCGAAAATCTACAGGGCAGTCGTCCGGCCGGTAGCAATGTACGGCGCTGAGTGTTGTCCAGCGACCAAGGAAGTTGAAACGCGCCTCAGCTCATGGAGACGAAGATGCTGCGCTGGACGGCTGGCGTCACGCGCATGGACCGCATCCGAAACGATGTCATTCGGCAGAAGTTCGGTGTCGTGCCGATAGCGGACAAGATGCGCGAAGCTCGCTTACGATGGTACGGCCACGTTCTGCGTGGAAGGAAAGACAGCGTTCGCAAGACAGGCCCTAACTTCGAGGTAATAGGAAAGCGGCCTAGAGGGCGCCCGAAGCAGCGATGGGCTGATACGTTACATATGGACTTGAAAGTAGCTGGTGTCCACCCTGATCTAGCGCTGGATCGGGAAAGGTGGCGTCATGACACCAGAATAGCGGACCCTGCCACGAGCGGATGCGGGACAAACGCTGAAGAAGAAGAAGATCTGGGTGCGGCATCATGCTTAGGATGGATACATTGAATCAGTTTATCATATCGAATGACCTGCTTTATGAGGTCTTGCCCAACTATTATATCGGGAGAAACCTTCTTGGAATGAAAACTTCTTTGAGCGATAGAAAGTTTTTTCTCCTTGATGAATTTCTTATCAGCTGGGGACAGCCTTGCGATGCTCGATGGGCGGTCATCTTCTCCTTGGTGAAGACTGGTATTCGCTTTAGCTTCATGCCTGTGCGAAGGTTCTTCAGGGTTATGTTGACTTCCGTGGATTCGTAAGTTTCCTGAAGCTCTCCCATTCCTGTATTTGTGAAGGAAGTTGAGCCCTTAGTTGGAAGCTTCAATTCCCCTTGAAGTTTCCTTTTTATGAAAGCTCTTTGGGCGCCAGAGTCAATCAGGATAGTTACCGGTTGGTAATCTACCTCTGGTTCGTTGAATATCAATGCCGAGACCATTTGTGGCACACGTTGACTGATTGTCGATCGCTTTGGTCCGATGGCTATATCTGTGAAATGAGCTGCTTCACATCGTTTGATATTTCGAAGTGATTCTCGATTTCCTTTTGCATGTCGCCTGGAGCAGCTGTTCTTCGATGATACTGCAACGGATACTGCTCCTTGATGGACTATTGTTGGCGAGTAGTTTTGCGCTCCGCTAGTGCAGTTTGTCTGTCTCTCTCCACTTGTGATTGAAGTGCATAAAGATGAATGATGATCCTCCCGACATCTTGGGCAAGGACCAAGGATTTTCCAGGATTTCGAGGTGTGTCCTTTCCTGAAGCATTTCCAGCAAAGCTTTCGTTGCCTAGCTTCATTTCGGGAATTGTGAACGTTGTGCAGTACCATGGTCGATGTGTATCGCCACAAAGGCTAAGAGGCAGCAATTTGTTCCAAGAGGAGCGAAGCTCGATCTGGTGTGGCTCGTTTTGCCTTGAGAACCGGTCGTCGTCAGTTTCTTGGGGATAGGTTCCGAATAAGGTTGCCGTTGTGAGCTCAGTCGTTTCCTGTAGAGTAACAATCTCATCAACAGCTTCAATTATATTATACTAATATACTATCATTTATATTAATTATACTGCATTGTTTTTACTGTTTTAGCAGGTAATATTCGTTCACGGTTTCATGTTATGTTCATCGGTTGGTTGTGTTAACGCACGATACCCTCGTGTAATAAATCTAATCTAATCTAATTATATCATTCACTTCTAGTGGTATGCCAGTTTTGCTCTCCTTCCTTATTACCCTGCTGCAGATGTATTCCGTGAATTTCGAGAGAATTAGGCGGCGCCATACTCGGTCCGTCTTGATTGATACACCGGTTTGCTCCAGGTGTATGATCCGTGATGTGATGGCAGATAGGGTGTCATGGCAGCTCTTGGGTGTGTCGTGAGCATGCGGGATTTTTTCGATCTCGCTTATAAGTATATCTGCCATCATTGCCGATCTGTCGTACTGTTTCTTGAGGATGTTGACGGCTACGCAGTACTTTTCCCCAATCACGGGAACGTATGTGATGGATGCTGCAGCTTCGCCTTTAAGAGCTTGCTTCAAGAACAAAAACTTTTCCTGGTCAGTTAGACTGGCATCATTGTGTATGAGTGTCTCGAATACCGGCCAGAAGGCGTTGAACTCTCTAAGGTCTCCTGAGAAATTTGGAATCTCGAGGAGTGGTCGCCTGAGCGCGACATTGCGTTCCTGTGGAGGTGGGGCTCCATTTGTCGATGTGGAATTGCTGCCACCTTTGCCAGTGACAGTACAGTTACCGTTGCTACCTTCCTGACAGCTGGCAATTAAAACTGTTTGCTGAGACAGTTCATCCTTTCTGAAGTCCACTTTATTCTGCCATCGCATGACCGTGATGTCAAGCTCGTTTGATTCTGCTTGCAAGTGGTCATTTAAATCCGTCATGAGCTTTTCACGTTTTTTCTCATCGGGACGTGAATTAATAATTTCGATGGCTTCCTTTAAGCAGTTGTCGTGGTACTGCTTGTTGCTCATTACCGTTCTCCTCAGGTGGTTCAGCTGTATTCCTTCCTTTCTTGCGGAAATGAGAACGCTTGGTCGAGACGGTTAACCTCTGGCTCGCTTTTCTTGATCAGTCCGCAATCCTTCGTCATCTTTGTCTTGTGGACCTGTATTTTAGCCATTTTCACCTTAGAATTTACTTCCTTTGGTTCGAATTAGAACTCTTTTCCTGCCACGCGGGTCTTTTCCTTGCTCTTCCGGCTCTCTCAGATGAGAATTCGCACAATGAGCGAGCTTTTTCAGCAATTTCTATTGGCCCCTCTGTTGAGGTTTAACCAGAAAGAACTGCTGATTTAATCTCTTTCCAATGAGTTAGAAAGAAACTTTTTGCTTCCTCGGAAAGGAAGGCTTTGAAAGAACTCCTGGTTCCCCGAGGAACACTTAATAGAGTGCTTTTTTGAATTCTTCTTTTCCTAGCGATGGAAAGATGTTTCAGTTGCTTCCAGGGTTCTCCTGAGAGAACGCGGTAGGAAGTCTTTGAAGTTTTCCTGGTCCCCTGAGGAACGCTTAATGAAAAACTTTTGAAAGCCTCTTTCCCTAGCGATTTCAGTTGCTTCCAGGGCTCTCCTGAGAGAACACGGTAGGAAGACATTCTTAAAGTTCTCGTGGTTCCCCGAGGAACGCTTACTGGAGTAACTTTAGTTTCTGTCTCTCACTGGGGAGAGCTAGCGCAGAAACTTCTGCGTGGGTTTGAATCCACGGCTGATGTACCAATTTGGTGGTTCACCAACGGATGCGTCTGTAGTCAATTGTAATAAGTGATTTATCACTTTATAACTCTCAGAGCACAACGCGAATATCACATCACAGCAGGTTATATAGACAATATGCAGGGGCGGAGCTACAAATATCTCCGATTGTTAGCCGATGGGGCCAAGTACCTCTGGTCGTGAAAGGGGGCACCGCGCCTAGAGTGAACTACTTGAGCGCAATCTCTATTACCTACTTGCGGTACCCCTAAGTTATGCCTGTGGATGTTACTGAATGACACTTATCCTAGAGTGCTAAGTATGATAAGTCATATCATTCATTCCTATTTGGCCTACATTATACTACAATATACATTCATGAATGTAGTCCCTAGTTGGGTATCCACAACATTCGGGTGCTTTCGAAAACCGTCTATGTTGGATTTCGAGCGAATATTTGAAAATCAAGAAATATTGAATGTTTGCCTATTCGAATAATTATTCAAGTATATTAGTTCGAACATAATTATATTCACTCCTCCCCAGGTTCCCCTTCCGGGCCATCCTTTACAATTCGTGAAAGGCTTGGGCTGCCTTCATCTTCTCGTTATACCCTGTTGCTGGTCTTCTAAATACTCTGACGTTCTATGTCAATTGACGCCTCTAGCGCATATTCGGCCAATCTCCCGCCGAATGTGGGAGAAGCGTCACAAGCTCTTCTACGGTCATTGAATCAACAACCGTGCAGCTGGACAGAACAAAGCTCAGCCGTCATTTTACCGAAGGAAATTCCTGATCATGCCACCTGAGCTGTGCAAGGAGCATGCTACGCACATCCGGTGTGCCCTAGCCTTTCATGTGCTCTCACATACCTCAATTCAAATGCTTTCATAAACTTTTCACAAGCGTGTTCTCTATCTGTTCCGGAAAGTTTGAAAAAAGCTGGGATTTCCGGATGATTCAGGTAACAGCAGCTCCTGTCGGAGCGCATTTCGGATAGCTCATTATCAGCAAAATGCGGTCGAATGTCAGAAAATGGTCTGGATGGTTAATGGTTTCGGGTCCTATGTATAGTATGGAGCCGTTTGTTCGCACTAATCCTAGCGTCTCAAAGATGTTTCTGTTGCAGAAGAGAGGAGCAGAGCAGCTGGCGGCTCTTCTCAGTGCAGAATCCAATGAAGAACTCCTTGCGAAGAGAAAATGGTGGGAAACGTTGAAGGAGGAAGCAGCAAGGAGAGTACGGAGGCTGGAGGAGAAGTATGCTCGCATGGGAATCTCTCTGGACGGTTCTTCTAGGGAAGCGCAGCGTTGTTGACCACACTTCTTATTGGCAGCTACTAATTTACTCACTCTGTGCTCGTGATGAGCAGCCATTACTCTCCATACGGCCTGGATGAATGCCAGATCTTTCATGCGTTGTCCTTGGTGTTGATTCGTATGTGGCTGTGTATGTGTATGCCCGTAATGTAATATGATCATATGTCCCTCCTTTTATTGTATGTCGTTCTGAAACGACTCTAAGTAAATCTGACGATGTTTATGGTGCTGATGCGCTGTTGTTTGTCTTTGGTGTGGGTGAAGGAGACGTTAGAGCTTACGGAAGGCACTCCATGGCAAGCAGATAATTTGGCGTATCCCTTTCCGAGGTGTGCTACCCGAAGAGGTACGTGTTCGTGCCCAGGGCTTTCCCTTACGTTGCCAAGCACGACGGGTGCATGGTGCTTCCGCTCTGAATACTAGAGTTGAGCACAAACAAGCAGTTTATGACGTCATTCGTATATTGCTGAAATTCGAGGGTTGACGGTAACTGCTACTCAAGGATTGTTCGAATATCAACATCCAGCTTAAAGACTAGGAGTAGCGTTCGGATTCTGCAGTGCAGAAACTTCAACTACGCCAGCAGATGTTGCCATGAACTGCACTAGAGTATCGGTTGAATTCGATTCTCGAAGATCATTCGCTCGAAGCGTTCCTGGACACGTTCATTCGTTTGTTCGGGAGTTCCATGAGAATAGGTCGCACAGGGGCGGAGGATGTGCTTAACGTTACGAGGTTAGCATTCGCAATAGGGGAACGTTGCGTATGACGTCGAGATTCGGTATGTATTCCGCTTCTACTGGGCTTCTTGTAGGAACAGCTAAGCTTTCTTCAAGGTTTTGTTATTGGCATGCAAATAATCACGTCAGTCAATTAGTTTCCTCCTTGACCCTGACTTGGGGGGTACACCTTTGCCCTTGGGACAAAAAGTCAGAAGTATCGATTTTTCGAATGTCTGAATACATTCGGGTTTTTCAAAAAGTCGAATTTCGGATAATGGAACGTTTAACAGCACTCTTATTTATTGCGGTCACCCAAGGATTAACATTTACTCATTTTTGTTGCCTGTTGTACAACTTTTTTCGGCGGAGCGGCATGGAAGGCTTCAGATTGTCATTACTCTTCTACCAACTGCTTTCGAATGGGGATCGATAATTATCAACTGTGCTGAGTGATAGGTCAATTTCGATCAATGATCTCCTGTCCGCGGCCGTCATACTCCCGCTACTTTTGTGTTAAATGATCAAGTGTAATCAAAAATCGATATTATCGATTGATCGGTATTGCGTGTATCACCTGTCGGTCCTTGATCATCGAGTTGCTCGAGTGGGCGGCAGCAGCGTCATGCGTCCCCGATGCGTCTCTGTCGCGTGCCGGGCTGCTCTAATAGATCCCCCTAGCTTGAGGGATACGAAGGGCGTCATGCCGGTTCGTTCAGAGCCTTCACGAGGAGTCCGACCAACGCGTTGTTGGCGTCCTAGTGTTCTCTCGAATCCTGCGGAATCCAGACGGTGACGGGTCAGGACCAGCGGGTGTCTGCGAAGCGCATTGGCTGGCCCACCTAATTTTCGACGACTTGGCTGGCTGTGACAGCGTCTCTGATCTTCAAAAAAACTCATTCGAACCACAAACTAATGTGCTGGACACTTGGTACTAGGTGTCTCAAGAGGAGAATCAACTTCTATAATATCTTCTCTTATTGGGAAATGCGAAATCCTCAAGACTATTTTGAACTGTTTGGAGAATGTTATCAGAAATTTCCAGCCATCCCACTCAGGATTAGCTCCAAGGCTCCATCTGTCCCGGCGAGACTTTGGAGTGCGCCGGGAACAATGCATACAGAGTCGAAGCTTTCAATCGGGGGGGGGGGGGGGGGGGCAGGGACAGCTTGTAGAGTGGGCGTTTAAGGTATCATCGTCTATCGTCTACGATGATGCTCAAGCCTTGAGAGGTCAGGAGGCGTGACGCTACCATACAGCGAACGCACGGCAGTTCTCGCTCCACCTGTACATAGACCAGTTGGTCTCTCAATAAGCTCTGTCTCATCTCTTGTACTCGCCATCATATCCACTGAACCACCGCATTATTCGGGCGTATAATTCGTCCTTCGCCGTATCGTTGTATACATTTGGTGCATCGGCCTAACAAGCCTAAGTCCCCCGTGTCAAAGTGTAACAGCTTTGGGACCTGGAGCATAAAGTCGGTCGAATATAAGATCGCATTCTCTGAATCCAAGAGAATAAGTCTCCCGTTAAATACCTGGAGCACAAAGTCGATCCTATTCACGATCGCACTTTCTAATTAAGAAAGTTAAGTCTCCCGTACGCTAAAAGTACCTGGAGCAGCCTCTTCCCTCCGTAGCTAACATCACTATAGGAGAATTTTAAAAAAATGACATTCCGTTCAAGGAAATCAGCAATCATATTGAGCTCAACCGCGCTTCATGATTTATCAACGTGCTACAAAGAGCATGCAGTTAGCCTAAACTGCGCAATTCAAATTGAGTTCAACTATGAGAAATGCAAATCTACCATACATCGCTTAGAAGAGTGCATAACAGAATTAAAAGAAGGTGAACAATGCCTTCAAAAACTTTTTATCGAGTTAAGGGATGAGTACATGAAGTGCAGAGATAAAGCAGAGAAAAAAGAGTTAATGGTTGAATTAGAGGAAATTGAGCGAGAATCTCAGCTGCACAAGGTTATTGCAGAAGCCGTTGACCTTACATATTGTTTAAGGGCACGTGTTGACGAATTAAGGTGCACTAAAGAAAGGAAAACAGTCCAATTTGGGCACTGCTTTCAAAATAACAGTATAGTTGCTGCCGCAGTTCCAACACCATCAGTGTTTCAAAGTAGCCAATCGAATTACGAGAACATTGAAGCTAATGCCAGTACCGTAACAGTGCAGGTAGCGAAAACGCAGGCAGGTCCTGGAGTACACCGCTCCATAAAGGCTCCGGAGGTGTCCTTACCGAAATTTTTTGGTAATTCAAAGGAATTTCCAGAGTATTGGGCAGTTTTTGAGACTCTGGTTCATAAAAACGTTGAACTTCACGTCATCGAAAAGGTCCACCTGTTGAGGGAAAGCTTAAAAGGTAGGGCAAAATCCGCCATACAAGGCATCAAGCCACTGCCGCATAACTATGAGTGGATGATACAAACGCTGAAGGATACTTACTGCGACCATTCAATAAATAGGTCACAAATTGCCCGAAAGCTGCTAAATTTAAGGCCAGCTAGTGATTTTGTGAACAGCTGCTTCTTAGTCCTCGGAAAAATTCAGGTTTTGATTAACCAGATGGTATATGCAGGATATGACGTTAGGTCTACATGTGAGCCAAGTTGGATCGAAACCATACTGTCCAAGTTTCCTCATAGTATTGTTAGGCCTGCGCTCATAGCTAGCAGAGCAGTGCACAATCAATCAATCGATGAACTCATGAGTGACCTCAGGAAGGAAATTGCCGTTCGGGTCTAAATCGAGAACAGACTGGGCAATACAATCAATGACGAGGTCATCTCAACACCACCTAGATATGACGCTCCGCGACCTCAACTAAATAGGGGATGTATCTTTTGCAGCACTGGCAAGCATGCGTCTTTGTCATGTAAAACTGTTATTGACAAATCAACTCGTAGAAGAATTTTGAAGGAGCAAAACAGATGCTGGAAATGCTGTTCCTCACGGCACAACAGCTTTAACTGCCAAAAGCTGAACTGCACTGGATGTGGGAAAATGCACCACGCATCAGTGTGCTTCAAAAAAGACCCCAAGAAGCCCAAACAAGGTCCTCCATGGAACTCATTGCGACGAGACCATCAAATCTGCCATTATCGCACAGCAAATAATACTAATCATGCCGAAAATCAGCGCTTTTGTACTAAAAATTTTACAAATCTCGGCGCGGTTTCCGTTGAAAATCAAACATTTAATCATTTGCCGCCAACCAACAAATTAACTGTTGCAAATAAAAGCGGGTTCAAGCGAACAATAGGTAAAGAAGTACAGAACCAGCCACTGGCGCAAAGACCACCCATATCTAAACGTAAGAAGGGTGCTGCGTCTACCAAACAACCGCGCCTGCTATGGGACTTGCCCTTTCGCGCGAACCTAGGTCAGGTCACTACTTTATTAGTTGGATCGGCCAGGTCTCCAAGAATATACACTCATCAATTGCTCAACAAACCGTGCCGCAAAAAGTCAATAATGAACAGAGAAAGGATGGGTTGTGCTCGCGGAATTCTTGGACCTACGTTGGAAAAGCTGAACAGGGAAACCCTCGCAAGACCGCCAGACCATTCACATGTTCAGTGAATTATGCTTTTTCGAAATGGGTACTTACTGGTCGAAGTTTAAGATCTGTCATGTTTCCCTTTGTTCCATACCGCCGTCACCGTCTACAACTCTCAACTAGCTGCTGCTGCTCAACTCGTCCGTCAAGCTGTCTTCAACTTTCAACAAGCAGTCTGCAGCCGACAACCTAAAACCGTCAACAGAAACTCGAGTCTTCTACATATCCGGTCTCTGCAACAGTCCATCAAACAAGCCGATCGCCGCCGGCATCGTGATGTCATACTTTTCATCCATATCACGTCATGCTTGAATTACATTTCTTTGTGTAATTCAAAGATTTCGTTTTGGCCTCGCCGGGAATATCATCGCCTATCGTCTACGATGATGCTCAAGCCTTGAGAGGTCAGGAGGCGTGACGCTACCATACAGCGGACGCACGGCAGTTCTCGCTCCACCTGTACATAGACCAGTTGGTCTCTCAATAAACTCTGTCTCATCTCTTGTACTTGCCATCATATCCACTGAACCACCGCATTATTCGGGCGTATAATTCGTCCTTCGCCGTATCGTCGTATACATTCTTATCAGAAGTTTTCAACCGCCCTAGTCAGGAGTCAGAGTTTGCTCTTAGGCTGTCTAGCTAGCCTTTGGAGTGCGCCGTGAACAATGCATGTACAGTCTAACCTATCAATCGAGGGCGACCGCTCGCAAATTGCACGCGCGAACCTGTTCGGAGCACAATAACTCTGTCAAGTTCGAATCGTTTCGTCTGCAACTAGCTGGTGTTGTAGGCAGTAAAATGCACTAGTAGCACACTAAAGTAGGATGGTGTAGCTCAGGGAGTGGCAGTGCTACGGGGATGTGAAAATGCAGGTGGGGCTTGTGCGAGGCATTTTCTCCGATTTCGGCGGACCACTGCGGGAAGTCGCGGCGAGTTGACGGTTTTAAAATGCGTAGGCGAACAGAGCGCTTAAGGTACTTTACGACGACGTGCTCAGAACTCCTTAGCTGCTTAAATTGTCTTATCCTCAGCTGCCGTTTTAGAGCGGCGAAAGCTAGCAGTTAGAGTTTCTTGCGCTCGTACTCGCAGATTACAGATACTAGATTTGAGTTTTCGACACTCTCGATAGCACCATTCCGTTCAGCACGAAAAGCTCTATCGAACGATGTCAATCTCGTCCAATTCCAGAAAGTCGATTTTTTGGCAATCTCCCATCGAGGACGTGGGCTCCCTAGGCCGAGCCTGCGCGGACGATGACGTCATCGAAAATCGATATCTCCGAAATTGGCCAAATTTTCTCGTCCAAAATCCATTAGGGATTATTTGGGGCGCTGATTACGAATCTGACGTCCGTTTTTGAAAATTCCGTCGAATTCAGCAGCTTACTTCCTCTTTCCACGGATCTCCCTCGATAGAGAGCCTTCGGGCTCTCTTGTTAAGAGGGATCTCGGGCCGCTTGTCGCAGGGCCACGTGGCGCGTCTCCGGTTGGTGGATAGGGGAATTAAACGCGAACCAAATGCAACCGTGTACTGCCCAGAGACGCAGGTGGGATGCAGGGGATGGACTCCTTGCTCCTGCTGTGTCGGGTCGATGCGTTCCTTGTGCGTGGGAGCGGCATGTTCATGTACAGTGTGCGTGGATGTGTCCGTGACTGTGCGGATTGTAACTGTGTCGGCTCGGCCAAAAGCTTGCACCCGGTAGACTGGGAGTACATCGTAAGGCGATTCGAGGCCGCCTCAAAAGTCTCGCCCCGTCCCTTCGGGCAGTCTGGCTGCCCGGAGTTCTTCGCCCGCACGACAGAGTCCGACTAGCTACCCGTGTGCACTCAAGTCAAAAACAGCAGCACTAAAGGGCCTCATTCCCCTGACCCCGAAAGAGCCCCCATTTCTGCAGCGATGGGAAGGGCGAGTACGGAGAGGCTGCTAAAATCTCGGGGCCTAACCGGGCTGCGCAAATTGAGAAGGACTAGGATGACGATCTGTACTTACAACGCCCGCACGCTCGCATCGGAAGTATCCGTCGAGGACCTGATGATGCAAGCCAGGAAGATCAAGTACGACGTCATCGGACTGACCGAGACGAGAAGACACCACCCCCTACACGCCCCCTACGACTGTAGAAGAACTGTTCCTCGGAACATGCGACAGCAGGGGAGTAGGCGGCGTTGGTGTCCTCGTCAACACGAACTTGGCCATGACTTCTCTGACAAGCCGAATCGGACGTCTGCGACTGAAGCGATGTGGTTCCGTGCCAGCTTTGACTGTGTTCGTCGCGTATGCCCCAACATCCGACTACGACGACGAAGAGGTTGAAGCCTTCTACGTGGAGCTGAAGAAGTTCTATAAGGAAGATCACACCTTCTACAAGGTGATCGTCGGCGACTTCAACGCCAAGATCGGACCGCGAAGGTCGCCGGAAGAACTTCACATCGGAACCCACGGTTTGGAGTGGAACGAGCAAGGTGAAAGGCTGTCTGAGTTTATCATGTCGACCAAGACCATCCATGGAAACTCGCAGTTCCAGAAGCCTCCCTCCCTACGATGGACCTGGGAATCTCCCGGTGGCCAGTTCCACAACGAGATCGACCACATCATCTTCAACCGCAAATATTGCCTGACCGACGTCTCAGTTGTCCCCAAGTTCTACACGGGATCGGACCACCGCCTCCTTCGCGCAAGGTTCCGCTTTTCGCGTCAAGGAGAGAAGGCCGCGAAGTTCAAGAAGAGGAGTCCCAGAACGACCATCAACTGGGACCTCTACACCTCTCTTGCCGGCCTTTGGGAAGATGCCGTCATGGACAACGTCGACGAGGAATACGACCGCTTCGTGCACCATCTCCACGATAGTGCTAAGGGAGCCGAGAGCTTGAAGACCACCAAGAGACGTCTGTCTCCGGAAACTCTCGAGCTTATACGCCAGCGTGGAGCAGCACGAGCGTCAGGCAACTACCAACTGACGTCCGAGCTTGCGAAGCTATGCAGAGAGGCGATAAAGGAGGATCTTAAGGAGAGAAGGGCGGAAGTGTTGGCTGAAGCTGCAGAGGCAGGTTTGAGCATCCGCAAAGCCCGCCGAGACTTCGCCAACTTCAAGACCAAGATGACCACTCTCCGACGTCCCGACGGAACCGTCACCTCTTCCAGAAGGACCATGGAGAAGGTCATCCACGATTTCTCCTCCGATCTCTTCGATAGCCACGTCCACCTGCCCCCATGCCAACTTCCGCAGGATGGATACGTCGTCCCCTCTGTTCTCCCTTCCGATATCCGACACGCCATCTCGTCGGTGAAGAAACGTACAGCACCCGGTCCCGACAGGATCAGACCCGAACACCTGAAGAACCTCCCGCCAGCGCTCATCAACACTCTGGCGCGGCTCTTCACGCGCTACCTGTCGGAGTGCAAGGTTCCATCTCATTGGAAGACCAGCAGGACCGTCTTGCTGTACAAGAAGGGAGGCGTGCACGACATTGGCAACTATCGCCCGATCTACCTGCTGTCCGTAGTCTACAAGCTGTTCACTCGAGTTATCCTGAATAGGATCAGTCGAACGCTGGACGAAGGACAGCCATGCGAACAAGCAGGATTTCGGAGAGGATTCAGCACGATCGTCCACATACACACCATTACGAACTCATCGAAGTGTCGCGAGAGTACAAGCTGCCGCTTTGCCTTACGTTCATCGACCTGAAGAAGGCATTCGACTCTGTCGAAACTGAAGCGGTCATCAAAGCCCTGCTCACTCAGGGCGTTCCTACTCAGTACATCAGAGTCCTTCGAGAGCTGTACAGTGGATTCACGACCAAGATCTCGCCATTCTACAACGACGTCGTCATCGACGTGAAGAGAGGGGTTCGGCAAGGGGATACCATATCCCTGAAGCTCTTCAGCGCCACTCTCGAAAACGCCATGCGCGAACTAGAATGGGAAGACATGGGAGTGAAGGTCGACGGCAGGAAACTACATCATCTTCGCTTCGCTGACGACATCGTGCTCATAACACCGAGCATCAGCCAGGCGGAGCGAATGCTGGCCGACTTCGATCGTGTATGTGGGAACGTTGGACTGCAGCTGAATCTTACGAAGACGATGTTCATGAGGAACGGATGGGTTTCTGACGCCCCATTCTCACTCAACGGAACGAACATCTCCGAATGCTCCAGCTATGTTTATCTAGGTAGCGAAGTCAACATGGCCAACGACCTAGCACCAGAGCTGAGCAGGAGGAAAAGAGCGGCTTGGGGAGCTTTCAAGAGCGTCGAAAAAGTCGCGAAGAAGACGAAGAACGTCCGACTTCGTGCCCACCTATTCGACTCCACTGTTCTTCCTGCCCTAACATACGCCTCAGAGACCTGGACTATACGAAAGCAGGATGAACACGCGATCAGCGTCGCGCAGCGTGGAATCGAGAGGACGATGCTCGGAGTGACACGACTCACGCAAGTGAGAGAAGGCCTCCGGAGTTCCGAGCTTCGCCGACGTTCGAAGATCAGAGACTCTGTCGCGTGGGCCAAGTTGTCGAAAATTAGATGGGCCGGCCACGTAATGCGTTCCGTAGAAACCAGCTGGACGAGAGCCGTCACCGACTGGATTCCGCGGGATGTCAAGAGAACACCAGGAAGCACACCAACGCGTTGGTCAGACTTCGTGAAACCCTGAACGACCGCTATAACGCTCTTCGTGTCCCTCGAGCGAGGAGGATTCATTGGAGCACTCTGGCACGCGACAGGGAGGAATGGAGACGCTGCTGGTACCCGCTCGAGCAATTCGATGATCAACGGGACGACAGGTGATAGAGGTGATAGTTCCCCTTTGAGGATGGTCGGGTCATGACCACCGATCACACTCAGTTATCGCTATGGGTGGTCTCCTACCATAAGCGACCAAATGGACTTCAGCATCGTGTTCGGCATCCCGAATAGGCCCCCTCACTTGAACGAAGTTTGAGCAAAATCGGCGATTCCGATCCGACCACCCTCAGTTATCCAAAAGAAAATCCAAAACCTACTGAAATCGGCGGAATTTTCAAAAACGGGCGTCGGATTCGTAATCAGCGCCCCAAATAACCCCTAGACGATTTTGGGCGAGAAAATTTGGCCAATTTCGAAGATATCGGCTTTCGATAGCGTCATCGTCCGCGCAATGCTCAGCTCGTCCTCGATGGGAAATTGCCAAAAAGTCGATTTTTCTGGAATTGAACAAGATTGATATCATTCGATAGAGCTTTTCGTGGTGAACGGAATTGATCATTGCAGACGTCGAAAACTCAAACCTGGGCGAGTACGAGCGCAAGAAACTCTAAGTGCTAGCTTCTGCCGCCCTAAAATGGCAGCTCGCGTTAAGGCAGTTTAAGCAGCTGAGGAGAGCACGTCATTGTAAAGTAGAGTAAGCGCTCTGTTTGCATACGCATTTGTAGGCCGTTAGCTCTCCGCATCTTCCCGCAGAGGTCAACTGAAATTGGAAAAAATCCTGTTACAGAAGGCTAACCTGCATATTCGCACCGCCGATACTTTTTCCAATCATAAGATACACTGTCCTACTTTAGTGTACTACTATCCATTTTACTGCCTACAACATCTGCGAGTTGTAGCTGAAATGATTGGAACTTGACAGAGTTATTGCGTTCAGAACACGCCTGCGAGCGAGCAGTCGCCCCACTCAATTGATAGGTTGATTCTATATGCGTTGTTCACGGCGCACCCCAAAGTCTCGCCGGGACGAATTGGAGCAATCCCTGACTAGGGCGGCTGTAAATATCTGATAAAACTCCCTAAACGCTCACTCTACATGCCCCTCCCCCCCCCCCCCCCCTCCCCCCGGCTGTAATACGAACAACACCACGGAGTGGATCAAAAAAATAATGCGGCTGTAATACGAGCAACACCACGGAGTGGATAGAAATGATACACGCTATAAGAAATGGTGGAATTGGTCAAATTTGCATGGAATAGCATTCTCTAAAAACACGAGCACATTCTAGAGATGCACCTAAGCAGCACATTTCGATCATGTTCATAAATGATGTAAAAAAATAGCAACATTTTTAAAACAAGCAGAGAACATTGCAAAAGCCACGCCTCCTGAATCCCTACGCTCTGCACTCGATCCCCATTCATACCCTGACCCGTTGCCTCTTGAATATCTCGTAAG
>OX377205.1:60765463-60816851 GCA_947396885.1 Heligmosomoides polygyrus polygyrus | reverse complement strand
TAGATGGACGAGGCAGGTGACGAACGATCCTGATGTTCACTACGGAAAAAGCCGTTCAGGACGACGTAGTGAATCGCGATTAGATAGCGAATAATCGCTGTAGCGGGCCGAGACTAAACGACGGTGAGGTAATCCTGGTAGCTGCGGTTGATGACGGAGACTACGACCGCCGGCTGCGACGACGGAATACGACCACAACTGGCGCGCCTCGGGCGCAAGGCGGCATGCACCCGTGCGACGGCGCGCGATCACGCGTGACCCCAATAGTCGTAGGCGAGTAACGACAACTACCTGTTGTCCCGCTGATGATCGAACTGCTCGAGTTGATGTCAGTGCGTCTCCAGTCGTTCCTGTACCGTGCCAGAATATTCCAGCGGATCCTCCTTTCGGGAGGAACGCGAAGATTGGCATATCGTTAGTTCAGCGTTTTCACAGAAGACCGCCACCGCGTAGGTGAGCGTCCTGGTGTTCTTTTGACATCCCGCGGAATCCAGTCGGTGACAGCTCCCGTCCAGCGGGTGTCCGCTGAACGCACTACCTAGCCAGCCCACCTGGTTTTGGACACTTGGCCCATGCGACAGCGTCTCTCGCCCTCGAACAAGATGAAGTTCGGAAGTCCGGAGACCTCTCATTTATGGAATCGTGCCATTCCGAGCATCGTCCTCTCCATTCTTCACTGTTCATTTTTGCTCCTCCCCCCCCCCCCCCCCCCCTCGTAGGGCCCATGCCTAGGTAACTGAATCCGACGTTCTTCGACTTCATTGTGTCGACGTAAATTGAGGATATTATACTTGTACAGGTGGGCCGTAGGTATCCACATCTTGAGCTTCGTTTGGTTCATTGGCCTCGCCCATTAATCGTGGTGCTCGTACGGCTGTGCGGCTGTCGTCACGTCCCAGACACGCGAAACAGAACGGTCAGTGTGTTAATCGAAATTCAGATGTCGATGCTGTCAACTTTCATAACGTGCCGGAGGGGGGGGGGGGGGGGGGAGGAGCAAAAATGTACGGTTCTACACTATACTTCACTCTATAGTTGTGGTTTTGAGAATTTTTTCGAACGAATGGGTGAACGAGTCAACTCTGTCAAAAATTTCTGAACTAATGATCGGACGATATTATTCGATGTCAGAAACTTACGAAAGAATGAATGATCGAATTTATTCGCTCGTTATTTTTCTCGAATGATCGAAAATCGAATAAGTCCGATTTTTCATTTATTCGAATAATCGAATAATTTGTTCGAATGGCTGACTAACGAATAAGCGTATTTGCTTTTGCTTTACGTTTGCTGTACAATGAAACGCGCTTACAGTAAACAGACCGGATTAGTATCTCAACTCTGCAAAATGTTAAAGAAGTAAAAGATGATATTTGTTTATTTGTTTATTTGAACCTAATCCAATCAATAGCATATAAAACATGGAGAACAGAGTCGACAATAACAGAGATTGGACGTAATGAACTGAAATTGGGGAAGGAACTCAAAGTACTGAAAAGGCCAGGATTGCTCCCTTGACCACGAATCAGAAATTGAAAAAAAAAACTAGCAGGAGTGGACCAGCAACAAAAGAGGTAGTCTGTAGAAGAGGCATCCAGAAATTTCTAGCATCACGGTGAGGCTGGCCAAGATACTACTGCAAAGGGGAGCCAGGGCAGGCCCTGCATATAAAGGTCCTTTTAAAACTGCGTTAAGAACCCATGGCGCCGTTAGGAGGTCCCAGGCCACAAGACTGACCATCGAAAATTACAAGCAAGACAGTACAGACAAGTACAAACTTGCTTGTTACGGCGGATCGACCAGTACTCGCTTTGTCAAGGACTCCTCTCATACAGTGTATGATGTGCGTTTTCTGCTTTGTCTATAGGTTGGGAAAGCGAAGCCAGAAGTGTTCAAAATAAAAAGATGAAACGATTGATTAACGATTGCATTTTCAACAAATTGAAAACCAATTAGGTTAGCATGTCACTAAGATTTACTACTTCTAGATGAAAAGTATAAATCTTAAAAATATCGTCTGATTGGGTCTACACACAACAGTTCCTTTTATGTGAAAGCTCTCTAATATCCTCAAATAGTCTTCAGTGTTCCTTCATTATAATGGGGATCACTTTTAAAATGTTTCACTAACACAAAAAAAAGAAGAAACGAGACAAACTGATGGTAATGAAAACAAGAAAACAGTGACATAGTTGTGTTCTATGCTCTCCTCCGCGTCAGTGGAAGAGAGCGCAGGGTACAACTACAGTATTGTTTTTTTTTGCACGGAGTTGGGCAGGAGAATGGGCTAAGGGATGTGGCGCGGCTAACGCACCCATGATAAAATTGTGTACATCCTGGAGTCCCTCCTCTCCGGCCCAACGAAGGAACAAAAAAGAGGCGGATCGCCGCAAATTGGCTCGGGGGTCACCATGTAAGGCAGCCCTACACCGCATTTTGTGTGGCGCAAAATTTAAAGTGTCATTGAACACTACTCTGTACTACCCTTCTGGTGGACTAGGTTAGGCCAGTTCTGCATGACATTCATAGCATAACATCCACGTGCCTTTTCACGAACGTGGAAAACCGCCGAATACATGGTGACTCCTCGTCCCGCCCTTCAAAAAAATGTTATCCAATTTGCCGTCGGATTCGTAATCGAGGCGGGGAGACGAATATATTAGTACCAGACGTTCAACGGCCTACGATAAGTGATCCAATTTGCCAGCAGGTCTGTAATCGAAACAACTAGACAATAATACATTAGTAATAAGAAGTGTTTCACCCCTGCAACTTTCGCACCTTTGCGGTCGAGTGGTCCAACGCGAGAAATTTGAATCACATAAAATTCAGGTTAAGGTCTATCATGTGCGTTGCCCTCTAGAGTTTACGTGTTGTTTTCCAAGCGATGGCGACTAGCAATGTGCGGCAATGCTTTGCAAGCGAAACAGAATGTGGAAGACCGGGGAAAGTGTTGTAAAATGGAGGAAGCCGGAGTAGAAAACACTGAGACGGAAACAAAGATAAATTTTTGAATTCTTTTCAATGCATTCCAACTAGTTACCCTGAACAAACTTGGGACAGTGATCACTCAAATGTGCCTGATAAAGCATTATGTTTGGAGAATTGAAGTTTATTCGACATTCAAATAAAATTATTCGATCGAATAGAGTTTAGTTATTCGATCGAATAATTTTATTAATATATTTTATATTTTATAATACCTCAATGGAGTTTCCCATCTCTGTTGGGGTGCTTCAGGGTTCTGCGCTTTCTTCACTCCTCTTTGTTGTCGTCATGGATGCCATTACGAGAGATCTTCAGCAGCCTGTTCCACGCTGCTTTATGCTGATGACGTGATGCTCGCTTGCGAAGAGAAAGACGATCTCGAGCGGCAGGTGCAAGCTTGGTGCGACTGTCTGGCGAGGTTCGGACTCAAATTGAACGTCAAGAAGACCGAGTACCTAGCGATTGACGTGAACGAGTCCGGCTCCATTAAGATTAACGGTACTGAACTTGCACGCACGTAGGTGTTTAAATACCTGGGATCAGCAATAGCGTCTGACGGCGGTGTGATGGTTGAAGTGAACTCACGCGTGAGTGCAGCTTGGTCCAAGTGGCGTTCGCTGACTGCCGTGCTCTGCGATAGGAAGATACCAGAGCAGCTGAAGTCGAAGATCTACAGAGCAGTCGTCCGGCCGGTAGTGATGTACGGCGCTGAGTGTTGGCCTGCCACCAAGGAAGTTGAAACGCGCCTCAGCGTCATGGAGACGAAGATGTTGCGCTGGACGGCTGGAGTCACGCGCATGCCGCATCCGGAATGATGCTATTCGGCAGAAGTTCGGTGTCGCTCCGATAGCGGGCAAGATGCGCGAAGCTCGCTTGCGATGGTACGGCCACGTTCTGCGTGCGAAAGAAGGCAGCGTCCGCAAGATAGGCCTTGAGTTGGAAGTAGCTGGAAAGCGGCCTAGAGGACGCCCGAAGCAGCGTTGGTTCGATACGTTACACAAGGACATGAAAATAGCTGGTGTCCACCCTGATCAAGCGCAGGATCGGGAAAGGTGGCGTCGTAACATCAGAAGTGCGGGCCCCGCGACGAAGCGGGACAAAGGCTGAAGAAGAAGAGTTTAGTGTTATTCGAATTTCGAATAACATCTGATTAAGGCTTCCTTTGGTATACGAATCCGAATGAATCTTCGGCTTTTGAAATCCGTCGACGTTCGAATTCGAACGATTATTCGAAAATCGAGAAATGTCGAATATTCCACTATTCGAACAAATTATTCGAATAGTTATTCGAATTTATTCGTTCGAGCACAACTATAGTGGACATCAGCTACTTTCATGTCCGTGTGCAGCGTCAGACCAGCGCTATTTCGGGCATCATCCAGGCCGCTTTCCAATTACCTCGAAGTTGAGGCCTACCTTGCGAACGTTGTCTTTCTTTCCATGCAGAAGGTCGCCGTACCATCGCAGGCGATCTTCGCACGTTTTTTCAGCTACACACGTGGTGAATGCTTGTGGAGTTGAAAGTGACTGAGAGGAAATAAGACGAAGGATGCGGGGAATACCCTAACTGACCGTATGAAAACAGGCTGATAAGCCACCCTTGTAAGGGAAGGGTCTGTAGCGTATGGATGGATAAAGCGGATCATATAGGAAGATTCTCAACCCTGAACTTAGTGTAACAATGTGTTTCTTTCTGCAAAAAAGAGGCGGCGCTCACGAGCACCGGCGGGAGTCTCTTGTACGCCTGCGATTCCAGTGGGATTAAGTGGTTCGGGAGGCAGTGGATGGCGCCGGTGCTTTATGAGAGAGGGGTCGGGTGTTCGGCACTCTGAAACGCGCTGTTTTTCCGCTACAATTGTTCCTTTGAGATTCAGGGGTTTCTACACAATTGTTAAGCGTTTTCTTCACATTTTCCAGCTGTATGCTGTGGAGAGTAACCTTGTTGGCACTCGTTTGTTACTGAATGGCTTTAACTAAAAGGCAATGAGAAGGTTTGAGAAGGCTAGGTTTCTTTCAGCAGCATATGGCGGAACGATGTGCAGAAAACGCCTGAAAACTGTGTAGACGTCAGAACCACTCAAATCTCCACCAGCCAGTTCAAATGCAAAAATGACGGAACGCAAAATGAGGGATGGAGATTCTTCCCGTATGACTCTTTACCCATTCATACGTACTTCTCAGACCCTTTCCTTGTTAGGGTGCCAGATATGAGATCCAATCACCTATTTCTGACTTACATTTTCCTCCTCCTCCTCCTCATCATCATCATTATCATCATCATCTTCTTCTTCTTCTTCAGCGTTTATCCCGCATCGTAGCGGGGTCCGCTATTCTGGTGTTATGACACCACCTTTCCCGATCCAGCGCCAGATCAGGGTGAACACCAGTAATCTCCAAGTCCGTATGTAAAGTATCTAACCAGCGCTGCTTCGGGCGCCCTCTAGGCCGCTTTCCTACTACCTCGAAGTTAAGCCCTATCTTACGGACGCTGTCTTCCTTTCCATGCAGAACGTGGCCGTACCATTGCATTCGAGCTTCTCGCATCTTGTCAGCTATCGGCGGAACACCGAACTTCTGCCGAATAGCATCATTTCGGGTGCGATCCAGGCGCGTAGCTCCATCCAGCGCAGCATCTTCGTTTCCATTACGCTGAGGCGACTTTTCATTTCCTTTGTCGCAGGCCAACGCTCAGCTCCGTACATCGCTACCGGCCGGACGACGGCTCTATATATTTTCGACTTCAAGCGCTCCGGTATCCTCCTATCACAGAGCACGCCAGTCAACGAGCGCCACTTGGACCAGGCTGCACTCACGCGTGAATTCACTTAGGCCTGTGTCATACCATCGCTCACCGCTAGCGAAGCCTAATGATAGGCTCCGATATCGACTCATCGGTTCGCGCGATCGATATGGGAGCTTATCACTAGGCTTCGCTCGGGGTGAGCGGTGGTATGACATAGGCCTTAAACCATCAGTTTGCCGTCAGACGCGACTGCTGATCCCAGGTACTTAAAGACCGAAGTGCGTGGGAGCTCGCTGCCATTAACCTTGATGGAGCTGGATTCAGTAACGTCCGTCGTTAGATATTCGGTCTTCTTCACGTTCAATCTGAGTCCAAACCGCTCCAAGCGATCAAACCAAGCTTGCACCTCTCGCTCGAGTTCATCTTTATCTTCGCTAGCGAGCATTATGTCATCAGCATAAAGCAACGTCCAAGGAAAGGGCTTCTGAATATCTCATGTGGTGGCATCCATGACGACAACAAAGAGGAGTGGGAAAAGCGCAGAACCCTGGTGTACCCCGACAGAGATGGGGAACTCCATCGAGATTCCAGCTGCAGCTTGAACTCGACTCTTTGGACAGGAATAGAGAATTCGCACTCTGTAAGCTCTTCCGGAACTCCATGATGTCGCAAGGCGTACCATATCACTTCACGCGGTACGCGGGCAAAGCCCTTCTCCAAGTCGAGGAAGGCGATATGCACGGGCTTCTGTTTCTCGCGGTGCTTCTCTAACAGGAGGCGGGCGGCGTGAATGGCATCAATGGTGCCACAGCCAGCTACGAAGCCGCACTGATTGCTGGAAAGCTGGACGATGTCACGAATTCGTCCGTCGACAATTCGCTCAAAGATCTTCATGCTGTGCGAAAGCAAACGAACTGGACGGTAGCTGGAGCAGTCTGCAGGACTGTCCTTCTTCTTCCAAATCGGAATCGTCGTGCTTTGGCGCCAACACTCAGGCACCTTCTCCGCTACAACCTGATTAAAGAACTTCGCCAACCACTCAGCAGGGTACCTGTACTTGGACTTCCATAAATCAGCTGTCACGTCATCGGGCCCAGTCGCTTTGCCTGGCCTCATCTTCTTCAAAGCCGCTTCAATCTCCTCCACGGTGATTTCCTGGACGGGGCCGTGGGTTGGAGCCGTTGAGGGGATGGCTGGATGAGGAAATTCTACTGTAGAGATTTCCTCAAAGTAATCGCGCCATTGGGCGTGTGTAGTGCAGTCGGAGGAGGCGCGACTGCCGCGTGCACCCGATACCAGGTTCCTGGTTCGGATTTCCCGCCCAAGCCAACCAAGCCTTGCATCCCTCCGGGGTCGGTGAATTGGTACCAGACTTGTCTGGGAAGGATAAAGCGCTGACTTGTTCATCGGCTGACCACCGCAAGTCATTGTATGGCCAAATACGCATTCATGTCGCCTCCACGACATCCCGTAGAAGTAGAATGCGCTGGCGCATCCCAGAAGGGATTGATAACGCCGTCCTTTATCCTTATCCTTTAATCGCGCCATCGCTTCAATGCCTTCTTGCGGTCCATGATAAGATGGCCGTTCTATGCCGAAAAACTTCAATGTCCTCTGTCTGCCGATGACGATTCTTGACAAGTCGGTACAGATACCGCTCACCATCGCGCGACTCGAGCTTCTCGTTGACATCTCCATAATGAGTGGCTTTTGCAACAGCCACGGCCTTCTTCGCAGCTTTCTTCGCTTTTTGGTACTTCCGCCAATTATCGGCTGTCTTTTCGCCGAGAAACACGTGATAGAGCGTCTTCTTCTCTCGAACCTTGACTTTCACGTCATCTGTTCACACCCATGCCTGCTTGTCGACTTTGCCCAGGCTTCATAATGCCGAGTTCCGACTGTGCAGCTTGACGTATCGCGTCGGTCGCCTTCTTCCAAGTTCCATCGACAGTCGTGACTGTCGGTAACAGCACGGGAAAAATCAGCTGCTTCCTTCTCTCTCATTGGCCACCACTTGATTCTTGATGCACCGCATCGCTCGACCTGCTTCAGCCTCGGAGGGGCGATCTTCAAAGTACAGATCAGCGGTCGATGCTGTGGGGCGACTGTCTCATACGGCACGACTTTCGCGTCTGTGACGAGACTTCGGTCACGATCCCTCACAAGGACAAAGTCTGTCTGAGTCCTGGTGCTTCCGCTATAGAACGAGATGAGATTGGAGTCGCGTTTTTGGAAGACGGTGTTCACTATGGTGAGGTTATGCGATTCCGCATAATCAAGGATACGCTCACCATTTGCGTTACGCGACCCGTAGCCGAATCCACCATGACAGCTGTACCCGTCTTTCGTCCCGCCGTCGTGCCCGTTAAGGTCACCAGCGACTATGATGACATCTTTCGACGGGACCTCTGCTGTCTTCTCATCAAGCAGATTCCAAAACTCATCATTGGCTTGATCGGAGCAGCCAGTCTGCGGAGCATACGCAGAGAAGAAATGATAGAGTCGCTCCTTAGCGGCGACAACGATCTTCATCAATCGATCGTCAAAGCGCTCGACGCTACCAAATCGAGTCACGAAATCGTTCGGAGACGATTATTCCGACGCCACTGGTGGTCCTGGGACTTCCACATAGAACGGCCTTAAAGCCACGTCCTATGTCCCTTGACTTGCGGCAGGACCACCTCGTCTCCTGCACCGCACAGAGATCAACTCTTCTACGCTCCAGTGCTTCAACCAACTCACACGAGCGGCCCGTCAACGTACCCACATTCAGCGTTGCCACGCGGGCCCTGCTTACGTTACGGGACTTTCGGACTAGCTCAGTTGCCCCCCGATGCCGTCCTCGCATCAGGGACCCTCGCATACTTTTCACTCTCGCCGGGCTTTGCGAGTGCGCGTCGGCTCCCGCGGACGCCGTAGCGCTATCTCGAAATACGTGAGCTGACATACACCATGTGATGTGACATGGGTTTTCGTAGGCCGGCCTGTCACAAGAGCCTGTCGCCTGCAATCGAGTGTCCGTGATCGGCTTAGCTCGCAGAGCGAACAGTTTCCAGTGGCACCACGTGGAGGAACGGACATCGCCACCTCACATTTTCCTCATCCGACAGCAATTACCCACCTTTGCCTGTTTCCACAGGGTTGGTTAGGTTGCTTTACTCATCAGTCTCATAGTATTTCCACAATTAATGAAATGAGTAACTCCTCCGAGGTCTCTTGTTCTTTAAGCACTAGGATGAAGTCGGTTGTGCTGAAACCTCAGCCGAATAAACTCTCAGTAACACTCTCTTGGTTCCTCACCTTGTTGAGTTTAACAGCATCCAAGGCGGAGGAACGTTGAATTATTTGGGATGGATTAAATTCTAGCTATTGGCCAGCCGCTATAAGCCGTTGAGTAAGCCAAACATACATTCAAAGAGTTACGACATCCGGAAGAGCAGAAGCCGAGTATACGGCGCATCCCTAAAAGAGAATGGTTCTCTATAGGTTTCACTAGAAAGCTTACAAATCAGAATCAAACTACAAGTTCTGCAACACCCTCGAGAAACGTTAATTTAGCACAGTTCAACTGCACTACCTAGGTTTTTAGTATAGAAGATCAGCGCCATAACATCACGAACGCACCATAATTATCGACAGTAGTGGGAGCCCGATAACGAACAACAAGACGAATAAGCAAAACTCTCGAGAATCCAAGTGACGGATAACGTTAATCCGCTCATCTCTGGTACATACGCCCGAGTTGGCTCGCTATACCAATGCAGCGAGGAGTCCGGAAAAAATTGTTTGTTTATCCAAGGCTTCATAAAGCAGCAGCTAACTCTCAACGAAGTCTAGCGGGTTGAGAGTGGGTGAGGCCAGAACAGTCTGCTTTGAAAAGTGCACGTTCGCTGCGGCACTTTCCATTGATATGAGAGGACTCTAGATTAGAAGATTTGTAAAAAAGACATACATGACGATATGAATTCTAGACAGAAATCGATTCCCATTTCCTTTTCTTTCCAGTGCATTTGAACTTGTTACCGTGATCAGAACGTTATTCAAATGTTGCATGATGAAGTTCGACAGTAAGAGTCGAAGATTTAAAGCTATATCGACATTCGAATGAAATTATTTGATCGCGTAGGTTCGACTTCGATTATCGAATGTTATTCTTATATGGCTCACTTCGATGTTCGAATTCGAACGATTATTCGGTTTGGTGGTTCACCAACGGATGCGTCTGTAGTCAATTGTAATAAGTGATTTATCACTTTATAACTCTCAGAGCACAACGCGAATATCACATCACAGCAGGTTATATAGACAATACGCAGGGGCGGAGCTACAAATATCTCCGATTGTTAGCCGATGGGGCCAACCACCTCTGGTCGTGAAAGGGGGCACCGCGCCTAGAGTGAACTACTTGAGCGCAATCTCTATTACCTACTTGCGGTATCCCTAAGTTATGCCTGTGGATATTACTGAATTACACTTATCCTAGAGTGCTCATCTAAGTGTGATAAGTCATAGCATTCATTCCTATTTGGCCTACATTATACTACAATACACATTCATAAATGTAGTCCCTAGTTGGGTATCCACAACACTGGGGCGAGGGGCAAGTAGCGGTAGCGCTAGAAATACAACATTGTGATACCAAAGAGTGATTTGCATGATATGCCAGATAATTAACACACAATCAGGGACAACAAATTTTCGAATTCGGTAGATTCAGGATTTTCAATAAGTCGCCTTCCTTCCGAAGTCCTTGGGTGAAGTTGAAACGCAATTTTTGAAGAACGGAAGATGCTGAGTTGTCGAGATTGTGGTCTTCCTTCTGGTACGTCATTCCATGGTGGATAGTTTTTGGTCTCCATACTTTTCCAGCTGGTTGAGGCGTAGTTTTCGTTACCACTTGGGGACGTTTTCATTCTTTCATGGTAACATCGGTGAAGCTGGTGAAATCCGGCGCTTCCAGTAGCGTGTAGTCGTTCCAGATTATCAGTCACCGGAATCATCGTGAGCTTCTCAATTTCCTTCATTCATTTAGTGTCATCGCTCATAGCAGAAGATTGAAAAGGCGGTTGAACCTCTGGATTTTTGGCGTCCTTAGCTACATTTGACTCCGTCGTTGATTCGGCTATATTCTTATTCACGCAGTCGTGTATTCGTTTAATCGCACATAGCGTGTTCGCTGCCAATTGTAATTGGCTGCTTTGATCTGGGTGCGGCATGGTGGCGATGCCCGTTCCTCCACCTGGTGCCACTGGAAACTGCCCGCTCTGCGAGCTAAGCCGAACACGGATATTCGAGAATAGCGGACCCTGCCACGAAGCGGGACAAACGCTGAAGAAGAAGAAGAAGAAGAAAAAGAAGATCTGGGTGCGGCATCATGCTTAGGATGGATACATCGAATCAGTTTATCATATCGAATGACCTGCTTTATGAGGTCTTGCCCAACTATTATATCGGGAGAAACCTTCTTGGAATGAAAACTTCTTTGAGCGATAGAAAGTTTTTTCTCCTTGGTGAAGACTGCTATTCGCTTTAGCTTCATGCCTGTGCGAAGGTTCTTCAGGGTTATGTTGAATTCCGTGGATTCGTAAGTTTCCTGAAGCTCTCCCATTCCTGTATTTGTGAAGGAAGTTGAGCCCTTAGTTGGAAGCTTCAATTCCCCTTGAAGTTTCCTTTTTATGAAAGTTCTTTGGGCGCCAGACTCAATCAGGATAGTTACCGGTTGGTAATCTACCTCGGTTCGTTGAATATCAATGCCGAGACCATTTGTGGCACACATTGACTGATTGTCGATCGTTTTGGTCCGATGGCTCTATCTGTGAAATGAGCTGCTTCACATCGTTTGATATTTCGAAGTGATTCTCGATTTCCTTTTGCATGTCGCATGGAGCAGCTGCTCTTCGATGATACTGCAACGGATACTGCTCCTTGATGGACTACTGTTGGCGAGTAGTTTTGCGCTCCGCTTGTACAGTTTGTCTGTCTCTCTCCACTTGTGATTGAAGTGCATAAAGATGAATGATGATCCTCCCGACATCTTGGGCAAGGACCAAGGATTTTGCAGGATTTCGAGGTGTGTCCTTTCCTGAAGCATTTCCAGCAAAGCTTTCGTTGCCTAGCTTCATTTCTGCGTTCCTCGGGAGTCGTGAACGTTGTGCAGTGCTGTGGTCGATGTGTATCGCCACAAAGGCAAAGAGGCAGCAATTTGTTCCAAGAGGAACGAAGCTCGATCTGGTGTGGCTCGTTTTGCCTTGAGAACCGGTCGTCGTCAGTTTCTTGGGGATAGATTCCGAATAAGGTTGCCGTTGTGAGCTCAGTCGTTTCCTGTAGAGTAACAATCTCATCAACAGCTTCAATTATATTATACTAATATACTATCATTTATATTAATTATACTGCATTGTTTTTACTGTTTTAGCAGGTAATATTCGTTCACGGTTTCATGTTATGTTCATCGGTTGGTTGTGTTAACGCACGATACCCTCGTGTAATAAATCTAATCTAATCTAATTTAATCATTCACTTCTAGTGGTATGCCAGTTTTGCTCTCCTTCCTTATTACCCTGCCGCAGATGTATTCCGTGAATTTCGAGAGAATTAGGCGGCGCCATACTCGGTCCGCCTTGATTGATACACCGGTTTGCTCCAGGTGTATGATCCGTGACGTGATGGCAGATAGGGTGTCACGGCAGCTCTTGGGTGTGTCGTGAGCATGCGGGATTTTTTCGATCTCGCTTATAAGTATATCTGCCATCATTGCCGATCTGTCGTACTGTTTCTTGAGGATGTTGACGGCTACGCAGTACTTTTCCCCAATCGTATGTGATGGATGCTGCAGCTTCGCCTTTAAGAGCTTGCTTCAAGAACAGAAACTTTTCCTGGTCAGTTAGACTGGCATCATTGTGTATGAGTGTCTCGAATACCGGCCAGAAGGCGTTGAACTCTCTAAGGTCTCCTGAGAAATTTGGAATCTCGAGGAGTAGTCGCCTGAGCGCGACATTGCGTTCCTGTGGAGGTGGGGCTCCATATGTCGATGTGGAATTGCTGCCACCTTTGCCAGTGACAGTACAGTTACCGTTGCTACCTTCCTGACAGCTGGCGATTAAAACTGTTTGCTGAGACAGTTCATCCTTTCTGAAGTCCACTTTATTCTGCCATCGCATGACCGTGATGTCAAGCTCGTTTGATTCAGCTTGCAAGTGGTCATTTAAATCTGTTATGAGCTTTTCACGTTTTTTCTCATCGGGACGTGAATTAATAATTTCGATGGCTTCCTTAAGCAGTTGTCGTGGTACTGCTTGTTGCTCATTACCGTTCTCATCAGTTGGTTCAGCTGTGCTGTTTTCTCCCTAATGTACGCTTCGCATTCCTTCCTTTCTTGCGGAAATGCGAACGCTTGGTCGAGACGGTTGACCTCTGGCTCGCTTTTCTTGATCAGTCCGCAATCCTTCGTCATCTTTGTCTTGTAGACCTGTATTTCTGCCATTTTCACCTTAGAATTTACTTCGTTTGGTTCGAATTAGAACTCTTTTTCTGCCACGCGGGTCTTTTCCTTGCTCTTCCGGCTCTCTCAGATGAGAATTCGCACAATGAGCGAGCTTTTTCAGCAATTTCTATTGGCCCTTCTGTTGAGGTTTAACCAGAAAGAACTGCTGATTTAATCTCTTTCCAATGAGTTAGAAAGAAACTTTTTGCTTCCTGGGAAAGGAAGGCTTTGAAAGAACTCCTGGTTCCCCGAGGAACACTTAATAGAGTGCTTTTTTTGAATTCTTCTTTCCTTAGCGATGGAAAGAAGTTTCAGTTGCTTCCAGGGTTCTCCTGAGAGAACGCGGTAGGAAGTCTTTGAAGTTTTCCTGGTCCCCTGAGGAACGCTTAATGGAAAACTTTTGAAAGCTTCTTTCCTTAGCGGTGGAAAGAAGTTTCGATGCTTCCAGGGCTCTCCTGAGAGAACACGGTAGGAAGACATTCTCAAAGTTCTCCTGGTTCCCCGAGGAACGCTTACTGTAGTAACTTTAGTTTCTGTCTCTCACTGGGGAGAGCTAGCGCAGAAACTTCTGCGTGGGTTTGAATCCACGGCTTATTTACCAATTTGGTGGTTCACCAACGGATGCGTCTGTAGTCAATTGTAATAAGTGATTTATTACTTTGTAACTCTCAGAGCACAACGCGAATATCACATCACAGCAGGTTATATAGACAATATGCAGGGGCGGAGCTACAAATATCTCCGATTGTTAGCCGATGGGGCCAACTATCTCTGGTCTTGAAAGGGGGCACCGAGCCTAGAGTGAACTACTTGAGCGCAATCTCTATTACCTACTTGCGGTACCCCTAAGTTATGCCTGTGGATGTTACTGAATGATACTTATCCTAGAGTGCTCACCTAAGTATGATAAGTCATATCATTCATTCCTATTTGGCCTACATTATACTAAAATATACATTCATAAATGTAATCTCTAGTTGGGTATCCACAACATTCGGGTGCTTTCGAAAACCGTCTATGTTGGATTTCGAGCGAATATTTGAAAATCAAGAAATATTGAATGTTTGACTATTCGAATAATTATTCAAGTATATTAGTTCGAACAATTATATTCACTCCTCCCAGGTTCCCCTTATAGGCCATCCTTTACAATTCGTGAGAGGCTTGGGCTGCCTTCATCTTCTCGTTATACCCTGTCGCTGGTCTTCTAAATCCTCTGACATTCTATGCCAATAGACGCGTCTAGCGCATATTCGGCCAATCTCCCGTCGAATGTGGGAGAAGCGTCACAAGCTCTTCTACGGTCATTGAATCAACAACCGTGCAGCTGGACAGAACAAAGCTCAGCCGTCATTTTACCGAAGGAAATTCCTGATCATGCCACCTGAGCTGTGCAAGGAGCATGCTACGCACATCCGGTGTGCCCTAGCCTTTCATGTGCTCTCACATACCTCAATTCAAATGCTTTCATAAACTTTTCACAAGTGTGTTCTCTATCTGTTCCGGAAAGTTTGAAAAAAGCTAGGATTTCCGGATGATTCAGGTAACAGCAGCTCCTGTCGGAGCGCATTTCGGATAGCTCATTATTAGCAAAATGCGGTCGAATGTCAGAAAATGGTCTGGATGGTTAATGGTTTCGGGGTCCTATGTATAGTATGGAGCCGTTTGTTCGCACTAATCCTAGCGTCTCAAAGATGTTTCTGTTGCAGAAGAGAGGAGCAGAGCAGCTGGCGGCTCTTCTCAGTGCAGAATCCAATGAAGAACTCCTTGCGAAGAGAAAATGGTGGGAAACGTTGAAGGAGGAAGCAGCAAGGAGAGTACGGAGGCTGGAGGAGAAGTATGCTCGCATGGGAATCTCTCTGGACGGTTCTTCTAGGGAAGCGCAGCGTTGTTGACCACACTTCTTATTGGCAGCTACTAATTAACTCACTCTGTGCTCGTGATGAGCAGCCATTACTCTCCGTACGGCCTGGATGAATGCCAGATCTCTCATGCATTGTCCTTGGTGTTGATTCGTATGTGGCTGTGTATGTGTATGCCCGTAATGTAATATGATCATATGTCCTTCCTTTTATTGTATGTCGTTCTGAAACGACTCTAAGTAAATCTGACGATGTTTATCGTGCCGATGCGCTGCTGTTTGTCTTTGGTGTGGGTGAAGGAGACGTTAGAGCTTACGGAAGGCACTCCATGGCAAGCAGATAATTTGGCATATCCCTCTCCGAGGTATGCTACCCGAAGGGGTACGTGTTCGTGCCCAGAGCTTTCCCTTACGTTGCCAAGCACGACGGGTGCGTGGCGCTTCCGCTCTGAATACTAGAGTTGAGCACAAACAAGCAGTTTATGACGTCATTCGTATATTGCTGAAATTCGAGGGTTGACGGTAACTGCTCGCGCACTCGCAGAGCCCGGCGAGTGTGAGAAGTATGCGAGGGTCCCTGATGCGAGGACGGCATCGGGGGCAACTGAGCTAGTCCGAAAGTCCCGGAACGTAAGCAGGACCCGCGTGGCTACGCTGAATGTGGATACGTTGACGGGCCGCTCGTGCGAGTTGGCAGAAGCACTGGAGCGAAGACGAGTCGACTTATGTGCGGTACAGGAGACGAGGTGGTCCTGCTGTAAGTCGAAAGACATAGGCCGACGCTTCAAGGCCATTCTGTGCGGCAGTCCCAGGACCACCAGCGGAGTTGGTGTAATCGTCTTCGAACGTTTCCGAGACTCGATTGTAAAGGCCGCCACAGACTTCTGCGGCGCCGCTGGAGGCGAGCTCTGCGTCTCTGCCCTATGGTTAAGCATAGGGCAGCGGCGCCGCCGAGCGGCGCCGCAGAAGTCTGTGGCGGCCTTAAGCGTCGAGCGCTTTGACGATCGATTGATGAAGATCGTTGTCGCCGCTAAGGAGCGACTCTATCACTTCTTCTCTGCGTATGCTCCGCAGACTGGCTGCTCCGATCAAGCCAAGGATGAGTTTTGGAACCTGCTTGATGAGAAGACAGCAGAGGTACCGTCGAAAGATGTCATCATATATTGTTACAGGATGTTTTGTTACGATCAAAACTCTTGCGCCAGGCGGGACTCGAACCCGCATCTTCTGCTTTCCGGGTAGCGATGTTCGCCTTACACCACCGGCGCTGTTTGACCGCACGTAACATCTGCGATATCCTCGCGGATGTTACGTGCGGTCGCGGATGTTCGCGGATGTTACGTGCGGTCAAACAGCGCCGGTGGTGTAGGGCGAACATCGCTGCCCGGAAAGCAGAAGATGCGGGTTTGAGTCCCGCCTGGAGCAAGAGTTTTGATCGTAACAAAACATTCTGTAACAACATATAGCCTCTATATCAGCCGCTCCAGGCTCAACAAATGTGTTCCAGCGATGTCATCATAGTCGCTGGTGACCAAACAAATGTGTTCCAGCGATGTCATCATAGTCGCTGGTGACCTTAATGGGCACGTAGGTGCTGCGAAGGACTGGTACAGCTGTCATGGTAGTTTCGGATACGGGTCTCGTAACCCCGATGGTGAGCGTATTCTTGAGTATGCGGAATCGCATAGCCTCACCATTGTAAACACCGTTTTCCGAAAACGCGACTCCCACCTCATCTCATATTATAGTGGGAGCTCCAAGTCTCAGATAGACTTTGTGCTTGTGAAGGATCGCGACCGGAGCCTTGTCATAGACGCGAAGGTCGTGCCGTATGAGACGGTCGCCCCCCAGCACCGACCCCTGATCTGTACTTTGAAGATCGCCTCTCCGAGGCTGAAGCAGGTCGAGCGATGCGGTGCTGCAAGAATCAAGTGGTGGCGAATGAAAGAGAAGGAAGCAGCTGTGATTTCTCGCGTGCGGTTACCGACAGTTACGACTGTCGATGAAACTTGGAAGAAAGCAACCGACGCGATACGCCAAGCTGCAAGGTTGGAACTCGGCACTACGAAGCCTGGACGACGCAAAGTCAACAAGCAGGCATGGCTGTGGACAGACGATGTGAAAGCGAAGGTTCGAGAGAAGAAGTCGCTGTATCATGTGTTTCTCGGCGACAGAACAGCCGACAACTGGCAGGAGTATCAGAAGGCGAAGAAGGCTGCAAAGAAAGCCGTCGCTGTTGCGAAAGCCACTCATTATGGTGATGTCTACCGAAAGCTCGAATCGCGCGATGGTGAGCGGTATTTGTACCGACTTGCTAATACCCGCCATCGCCAAACCGAGGACATTGAAAAGTTTGTTGGCATCAACGATGAGAGCGGCCATCTTCTGACAGACCGCAAAAAGGCGCTAAAGCGATGGCGTGATTACTTTGAGGAAATTTCCACTATGGAATTTCCTCATCCGGCCATTCCTTCTGTGGCTTCTGTTCACGGTCCCGTTCACAAGATCACCGTGGAGGAAACAGCAGCGGCTCTGAAGGAGATGAAGCCCGGTAAGGCGACAGGGCCGAATAATCTGGCAGCCGATGTTTGGAAGTCGAAGCTCTGGTATCCTGCTGAGTGGTTGACTGAGTTCTTCACCCAGGTAGTAAAGGAGAAGAAAGTACCGGAGTGTTGGCACAACAGTACGACGATTCCGATCTGGAAGAAGATGGGCAGTCCCTCGGACTGCTTCAATTACCGTCCGATTCGCTTACTTTCGCATAGCATGAAGATCTTCGAGCGAATCCTCGATAGAAGAATCCGTGAAATCGTCAAGCTCTCCGACAACCAGTGCGGCTTTGTGTCTGGTTGTGGGACCATTGGTGCTATACACGCCGCCCGCCTCCTGGTGGAGAAGCATCGCGAGAGACAGAAGCCAGTGCATATCGCCTTTCTCGACTTGGAGAAGGCTTTCGACCGCGTACCGCGTGAGGTTATATGGTACGCCTTGCGACGACACAACGTACCTGAGGAACTTATAGAGTGGGTGCGGATGCTCTACTCTTGCCCAAAGAGTAGAGTGCAAGCTGCAGCTGGAACCTCAATGGAGTTTCCCATCTCTGTTGGGGTGCACCAAGGTTCAGCGCTTTCTCCGCTCCTCTTTGTTGTCGTCATGGATGCCATTACGCGAGATCTTCAGCAGCCTGTTACATGGACGCTGCTTTATGCTGATGACGTGATGCTCGCTTGCGAAGAGAAAGACGATCTCGAGCGGCAGGTGCAAGCTTGGTGCGACTGTCTGGCGAGGTTCGGACTCAAATTGAACGTCAAGAAGACCGAGTACCTAACGACTGACGTGAACGAGTCCGGCTCCATTAAGATTAACGGTACTGGACTTGCACGCACTTCGGTGTTTAAATACCTGGGATCAGCAATAGCGTCTGGCGGCGGTCTGGTGGTTGAAGTGAACTCACGCGTGAGTGCAGCTTGGTCCAAGTGGCGTTCGCTGACTGGCGTGCTCTGCGATAGGAAGATCCCAGAGCACCTGAAGTCGAAGATTTACAGAGCCGTCGTGCGGCCAGTAGCGATGTACGGCGCTGAGTGTTGGCCTGCGACTAAGGAAGTTGATACGCGCCTCAGCGTCATGGAGACGAAGATGCTGCGCTGGACGGCTGGAGTCACCCGCATGGACCGCATTCGAAATGATGCTATTCGGCAGAAGTTCGGTGTCGCGCCGATAGCGGACAAGATGCGCGAAGCTCGCTTGCGATGGTACGGCCACGTTTTGCGTGGGAAAGAAGACAGCGTCCGCAAGATAGGCCTTTGGAAGTATCTGGAAAGCGGCCTAGAGGACGCCCGAAGCAGCGTTGGTCCGATACATTACACACGGACATGAAAGTAGCTCGAATCCACCCTGATCAAGCGCAGGATCGGGAAAGATGGCGTCGTAACACCAGAAGAGCGGACCCGGCAACGATGCGGGACAAACGCTGAAGAAGAAGAAGAAGAAGACGGTAGCTGCTACTCAAGGATTGTTCGAATATCAACATCCAGCTTGAAGACTAGGAGTAGCGTTCGGATTCTGCAGTGCAGAAACTTCAACTACGTCAGCAGATGTTGCCATGAACTGCACTAGAGTGTCGGTTGAATTCGATTCTCGAAGATCATTCGCTCGAAGCGTTCTTGGACACGTTCATGCGTTTGTTCGGGAGTTCCATGAGAATAGGTCGCACAGGGGCGGAGGATGTGCTTAACGTTACGAGGTTAGCATTCGCAATAGGGGAACGTTGCGTATGACGTCGAGATTCGGGATGTATTCCACTTCTACTGGGCTTCTTGTAGGAACAGCTAAGCTTTCTTCAAGGTTTTGTTATTGGCATGCAAATATTCACGTCAGTCAATTAGTTTCCTCCTTGACCCTGAACTTGGGGGCGAGGTTGTGACTACACCTTTGCCCTTGGGACAAAAAGCCAGAAGTATCGATTTTTCGAATGACTGAGTACATTCGGGTTTTTCAAGAAGTCGAATTTCGGATAATGGAACGCTTAACAGCACCCTAATTTATTGCTGTCACCCAAGGATTAACATTTACTCATTTTTGTTGCCTGTTCTACAACTGTTTTCGGCGGAGCGGCATGGAAGGCTTCAGATTGTCATTACTCTTCTACCAACTGCTTAATTTCGAATGGGGATCGATAATTATCAACTGTGCTGAGTGATAGCTCAATTTCGACCAATGATCTCCTGTCCGCGACCGTCATACTCCCGCTACTCTTGTGTTAAATGATCAAGCGTAAGCAAAAATCGATATTATCGATTGATCGGTATTGCGTGTATCACCTGTCAGTTCTTGATCATCGAGTTGCTCGAGTAGGTGGCAGCAGCGTCATGCGTCCCTGTCGCGTGCCGGGCTGCTGTAATAGATCCCCCTAGCTTGAGGGATACGAAGAGCGTCATGCCGGTTCGTTCAGAGCCTTCACGAGGAGTCCGACCAACGCGTTGTTGGCGTCCTGGTGTTCTCTCGACATCCTGCGGAATCCAGTGACGGCTCAGCACCAGCGGGTGTCTGCGAAGCGCATTGGCTGGCCCACCCAATTTTTGACGACTTGGCTGGCTGTGACAGCGTCTCTGATCTTCAAAAAAAAACTCATTCGAACCACAAGCAAATCTGCTGGACAGCTTGGTACTAGGTGTTTCAAGAGGAGAATCGAAATGTTCAATTGCTGAAATGTCGTAAAAGAGTGACAGAGAGTGGAGAGTTCTATTTGGAGGAATTGGGAAGGACGAGGAGAATATGGATCAATGTTAATGTAGAACGGGAAATTTACCTTAATCACGTGTGTTCCTTATGGATTTCCTGGAAAACAGAGGAGAAAAAGCGTAGCAATTGAAATCTACGCTACTTGGGTGGCGAAGACAAGAATACTCAATGCAGCGAAATTCGGTTCGATTAACATTTGACCAATGGTCTGTGGCTATTTATTTGATACCTGCTGTCGTCCGCGGTAAGAACATGGAGAAAAGGAGCCATTTTGTGAAATGGCAGATCAATGGACCCGTAAATATCTTCTAAAGACGATCTGTACAAAAGAGTTAGCTGTGGTCACTGCCTGACCTAAATTTTTCGTTAAAACATTCAATAGCTTTCTGAAACAATTATGGCGAGCAGAAAAATGTTTACCTGAAAGGTCCACTCACAAGAGACGTCAAAGAACTTCCCGTGAAGTTTTCCAGAATGACCGAATGATTGTATAGGATTGTCTGAGAAGCACCGTAGCGGCCCTCAAATTTACTGCGGGCGTCCGGATAGGTCATAAATTACAAAGAACTGTAGCACATCAGTGCGGGATGAAAAGGCCAATGAATGAATGTAATGCTCTGAAATTAACCTAAAGGCTAAAGGTTTGGACCTTCAATCTTAGTTAGATGTTAGAAATCTGACAATTTGTTAGGTTTCCTGGAGGGCACGTTCAGGTGAATCATTCACTACAACAGCGCCAGCGGCCGAGTGGCTGAGCGGATAGCGATGCTGACTTGCTGATGAGAGGTGCAAGGTTCGAATCTAGGAGTGGGGTTTACGCATTTCTGTGTGGACTCGCTCTGCGCTCCTGTAATCTTAGGGTACATTGTTGACCTCGAAAAGGCACAGTTTTCGCTTTTCTATTGTAGCATCATTTACGAATGTGTTCGACATGTTTTGCTTCAGTCCATCTCCAGAATCTGCAGATTTGAAAAAAGGTTGGCGCCACTGAATTCGACTCTTCAAGATCTACACAAACATGTGTAAAATTTTACCGGAACACCCATATTTTCGCCGTGGGTGGCCCAGAAATGACTGGAGCGGACTTTTGCGATTAGAGCAGCTTATTTCCCAAGAAATGCGTGCTCTCGGAGTATCTCAAGCATGGTGTACGTTGCCAGTGCGCTGTCCAAGAGTGTGCCGTGCACAACGCAGACAGTATCGAACCTATCAATCGAGTGGGCGAGCGCATGTCCACTGCACTTCTTTCTTCTCTGATTCTCTTCTTTCTTCTCTGATCTCTTATTGGGAAATGCGAAATCCTCAAGACTATTTTGAACTGTTTGGAGAATGTTATTTCCAGCCACCCCACTCAGGATTAGCTCCAAGGCTCCTTCTGTCCCGGCGAGACTTTGGAGTGCGCCGGGAACAATGCATACAGAATCGAACCTTTCAATCGGGGGGGGGGGGACAGCTTGTAGAGTGGGCGTTTAAGGAGTTTTATCAGAAGTTTTCAACCGCCTTAGTCAGGAGTCAGAGTTTGCTCTTAGGCTGTCTAGCTAGCCTTTGGAGTGCGCCGTGAACGATGCATGTACAGTCTAACCTATCAATCGAGTGCTGCGACCGCTCGCAAATTGCATGCGCGGGCCTGTTCGGAGAACAATAACTCCGTCAAGTTCGAATTGTTTCGTCTTCAACTCGTTGGTGTTGTAGGCAGTAAAATGCACTAGTAGCTGTAGCTCAGGGAGTGGCAGTGTTACGGGGGTGTGAAAATGCAGGTGGGGCTTGTGCGACGCAGTTTCTCCGATTTCGGCGGACCACTGCGGGAAGACGTGGCGAGCTAACGGCCTTAAAATGCGTAGTCGAACAGAGCGCTTAAGGTACTTTACGACGACGTGCTCAGAACTCCTCAGCTGCTTAAATTGTCTTAGCCTCAGCTGCCGTTCTAGAGCGGCGAAAGCTAGCAGTTAGAGTTTCTTGCGCTCGTACTCGCCCAGATTTGAGTTTTCGACACTCTCGATAGCACCATTCCGTTCAGCACGGAAAGCTCTATCGAATGATGTCAATCTCGTCCAATTCCAGAAAGATCGATTTTTTTGGCAATTTCCCATCGAGGACGTGGGCTCCCCAGGCCGAGCCTGCGCGGACGATGACGTCATCGAAAATCGATATCTCCGAAATTGGCCAAATTTTCTCGTCCAAAATCCATTAGGGATTATTTGGGGCGCTGATTACGAATCCGACGTCCGTTTTTGAAAATTCCGTCGAATTCAGCAGCTTAGTTCCCGTTTGAGGGTGGTCGGGTCATGATCACCGATCACCCTCAGTTATCGCTATGGGTGGTCTCCTACCATAATCGGCCAAATGGACTTCGGTATCGTGTTCGGTATCCCGAATAGGCCCCGTCACCTGAACGAAGTTTGAGCAAAATCGGCGATTCTGATCCGACCACCCTCAGTTATCCAAAAGAAAATCCAAAACCTACTGAAATCGGCGGAATTTTCAAAAACGGACGTCGGATTCGTAATCAGCGACCCAAATAACCCCTAGACGATTTTGGACGAGAAAATTTGGCAAATTTCTAAGATATTGGTCTTCGATAGCGTCATCGTCCGCGCAATGCTCAGCTCGTCCTCGATGGGAAATTGCCAAAAAATCGATTTTTCTGGAATTGAACGAGATTGATATCATTCGATAGAGCTTTTCGTGCTGAACGGAATGGTATCATTGCAGGCGTCGAAAACTCAAATTTGGGCGAGTACGAGCGCAAGAAACTCTAACTGCTAGCTTCTGCCGCCCTAAAATGGCAGCTCGCGTTAAGGCAGTTTATGCAGCTGAGGAGAGCACGTCATTGTAAAGTAGAGTAAGCGCTCTGTTTGCATACGCATTTTTAGCCCGTTAGCCCTCCGCATCTTTCCGCAGAGGTCAACTGAAATTGGAAAAAATCCTTCACAGAAGGCTAACCTGCATATTCGCACCGCCGATACTTTTTCCAATCATAAGATAGACCGTCCTACTTCAGTGTACTACTATCCATTTTACTGCCTACAACATCTGCGAGTTGCAGCTGAAATGATTGGAACTTTACAGAGTTATTGCGTTCAGAACGCGCCTGCGCGTGCAATTTGCGAGCAGTCGCCCCACTCGATTGATAGGTTCGATTCTATATGCGTTGTTCACGGCGCACCCCAAAGTCTCGCCGGGACGAATTGGAGCAATCCCTGAATCCCTGACTAGGGCGGCTGTAAACTTCTGATAAAACTCCCTAAACGCTCACTCTACAAGCCCCCCCCCCCCCCCCCCCCCCGGCTGTAATACGAGCAACACCACGGAGTGGATAGAAATGATACACGCTATAAGAAATGGTGGAATTGGTCAAATTTGCATGGAATAGCGTTCTCTAAAAACACGAGCACATTCTAGAGATGCACCTAAGCAGCACATTTCGATCATATTCATAAATGATGTAAAAAAATAGCAACATTTTTAAAACAAGCAGAGAGCATTGCAAAAGCCACGCCTCCTGAATCCCTACGCTCTGCACTCGATCCCCATTCATACCCTGACCCGTTGCCTCTTGAATATCTCGTAAGGTTAAGCTCAAAGAAAGCCTGGCTGGCATAGGCCGCACTGAAGTAGGCATCTTTTGGCTTCAGTCCCTCCTCCCCGTGACATTAGCCGATCATATATAGGGTTGCCACCCCCCCCCCTTCAGAGCTGTTTTTTGATACTCAAATGCGTTACTGTAGTAGAAGACACCGTCCTGTGCACAGGATTCCCGAATTTCACAGTTTCCTAGAGAAATAGAGTCCTGTTTGGTAGTGCGGTCTAGTCAATTTGTTTATAACTGCTTTGCTTAATAACTTTTAAAGTTGCGAAACGCCTTCGTTCCAGTCTCTCTACAGTTAACAGAGCTTCTGCATCCGAATATTGCGCTGAGGTTATTTCTTGGAACCCTCTGTGCCACTACCTTTCTGCAGCGGTCTATTTCACTTGCTGCGCTTCTGCAACCTCAAACTGATCCTGTTTTGACTTCGCCCGCGTTCTTACCAACTCCTAGATCAAATAGGATTACTTTTGAACCAGACTAAATATTTCCTAAATAAAAGTTGTCTTGTCTATGAAATGAAACTGAGGATGCCTTAAGAAGGTTACCTCACGGAATACGTTAACCTTCCCATTTTAAAGCAACTACAAAAGGTGTCCAAGAAATATGGTCATTTCACCACTGACCAATGGTCATACTAGATTGACGGCCAAAACTCTCTTGTCTGTCTGCTATAGAAATGCTCATAGACTAATTTCAATACGTGCGTCACACGATGGGTTGCGCCATGTGTTCACTCTGAATGCATGTTTCAATCTCGTAGTATGACTCAGTATGTTTGTTGAATTACTACATGCACAGTTGCTGTTTTATTCGCAATGGTCAATGGTGAAATAATTTTTTTAATTTTAATTTTGACAGCGATTTCTCGCTGTTACTAGATTAATACGCAAGCTAAAAAATTGGTAGTAAGTTAGGAATTTAATGAAAATTCAAACGATGCAGGGTTTTGTTGGAATACCATGCATAGGTTAAAATAAAGTTTTTGAATCTACAGTTTTGTCGGCTGTCTTGGAACGTGTAAATTTTAATTTGAAAGATGTTTTACTTGTAAGAAGACGTGAAAAGTGAAAGTAGTTTGGTAAAAAAGCTGTTCAGCTTGAGCCGAAAATAACGTGACAAATAAATACTGAGTCACATCTGGTTAACATTAGCAGAAAAATCCTTCTGGAAATTTACTTGTACCACACTACAGGTAAGGTGACTGTTACGATTTACGGTTTACGATTTACGATTTACGACGGCTTTTTCGTAATTACGATTTACGATTTACGAAATTTCAAATGTCGTTTACGCACGCCCTTGTTTGGAAGACAATGTTTTGTCATCAAATTGTGACGTCCGACTTTTCCGTCCGAATTTTTGCCGACAGCTCGGTTCTGTGGTTGGACTATTTTGCTTGATGTTATATGTCTTTCGAAAGAGAGTCTTGCTCTGTAAGACTTTGTGTCGCGTTTATTCCTTCATGCTGATTTCTGTCGAACATCAACAACTGAACAAGGTGACGAAGTTGTTAGTGAAGATGATTTTTCTCTTTGTGGCATTTTGTTGATATTCGACAGAAATCAGCATGAGCCAATAAATGCGACTCAAATTCTTATAGAGCAAGATATTCTCTTTCGACAGACACATAACACCGAGCAAAAAATTCCTACCACAGAGCAGGAGCTGTTGGTAAAATAACTCTTCTCCTTCGGACGTCCCAATTTCATGGCCTAAAATCAATATAGGACAAATGAGCAAATAGCACCAACACGTATTCTCGTAGTGCAGAACGTTTTCTTCCAAGTTCTATGAAAAGCTGCGCAAAAAATTACAAACCTAAGCGGAGAGAAGCAACTGTCCGCGAATGCCACTTTTTACCTTCTCACTTGTCACTTTAACGACCTAAAAAATGACAAAATTCAGGATGAAAAAAGAAACACAATGCATGCTCTGATAGAGCAAATCATTCTCTTTCGGAAACTGTATAGCGCTATGCAAGAGACCGCCGGCGAAATCCTAGTAGCTTCGCTCCATTTTCTCTGCAATTAATAGGGCTTGCGAATTCGAATATCGCGCTATGGTTACTGCTTGATACCCTCTCATTAAGCAATGGATGTGTTACTACCTTGCTGCAGCGGTCCATGTACCGTTTTCATTTCTGTGTTTGAAATGGACTTCTGCAAACTCAAGCCTATCCTATTTTAATTTGAACCGCGTTTTTCTCAATGCACAACGTATACGCACACAACGGGATTACTTTTAAATCAAACTAGACACTTTCTAGATCAAAATTGTCTTGTCTATGGAATCAAACTGAAGATGCCTCAAGAAGGTTGCTTCACGGAATACGTTAACCATTTCAAAGCGACCACAAAAGACGTCCAAGAAATACCTTATCCGCCTGCTGTGGGGATGTTCTTGGACTTATTTCGAAATGTAGAAAAGCGGAGATCTTTCGGTGCGTCACACGATGGATTGCGCCATGCGTTCACTCAGTACGCATGGCGCAATCCCGTCGTATGACTCAGTATATTGGTTGGATTACTACGTGCGCAGTTGCTGTTTTTGTCGCATTGGTCAGTGGTGAAATGATTTTTAAAAATTTTTAATCTTGACTGCGATTTTTTCGCTGTTGTTTTTGCTAAATCCTAAGTTTATGCGCAAGCTAAAAAAAACCTTGAGTAAATTAGGAATTTAATGAATATTCAAACGATGCATGATTTTTGCTGGAATACCATGCATAAGATAAGTTTGATTTGAAAGATGTCTCTCTAGCAAGAACACATGAAAAAGTAAATACTTTGGTAAGAAATTGTTCAGCTTGAGCTGAAAATAGCACTAGAAATAAGTAAATATTGAGTCACATCTGATTAACATTAGTCGAAAAAGCCTCTGGAAATTTAATCGTACTGCACTACAGGACAGGTCACTCTTATGATTTACGGTCTACGACCTACGATTTGCAGCGGTTTTTTCATAATTACGGTTTACGAAATTTCATATTTCATTTTACGCACACCCCTATGTAAAAGGAGTCGAAAAAATCGATAAAGAAAAAGATTTGGCTTTTACGTAATAAAATACAGTCAAACTGACTGCAGCTAAGGGGAATTTCATCTAACAGATTAACCGACTTCAACGCAAAAAAAATCGTTAAAAACTAGTTGTTGAAACTTCACCGAAGAACATTCAACGCGTACCTCTGATAAGAACAGCAAGCAAACTTGTGGGCACCGAAGCAATATAAATTCTATGAATTCTCGAACATTTTTTGTAGTCGCTTTCAAAGGAAAGTTATAGCATACACCCTTCTTGAGACGTCTCCAGATCGATTCCATAGACGTTCGTTTTTATTTTGAAGGTGCCCAGTTTAAGTCTGACCCTTCACCAGTCCTCTATCGACTTGCTTTCCGAGAGCCCACAGCTTTTAAAGCGGACTAGGTAGGGTGTATGCGGTAATCTCAATCACACCACTGAAGGGAGTCCGAAGCTGCCAAAGTCGCATCGAATTTTCTTCGAGTATGCTACAAGTTGACTTTGACCGCTATTTGCATACCTATTTCCTATGCACTTTGGCGTACAATGTTAATCCGCTAAAACACCAGTAGTTTAATCGCTCCATCCATCCATCGAGTCTGGTAACTGTTCTAAGCCCCGCTCTCAATCACGAAAGGTGCCATACCATCAGCCATTTCTATTCCTTGGCGTTGGCACGAATCGTTTAAAAACAAGCTGACTAGACGGTAGTTACCAAATAGGATGTGGTGAATAAGCCCGGAGTCCGAGCTCGGGCGGAGTGGCGTTCTACCCCCGCCCTTTAAACAGAGGCGTGGCAAATGTCTGCGTCCCCACTATCTCGCAAGGCAGCCACTGCACTCTCGAGCAAGCCCAGGGGGTTGGAGGTGGGCAGGCCAGGGGGGCGAGGGGGTAGAACGCTCGACCCCCACCAAATAGCAGCCTTGCAGAGTTAGAGAAGTGGGAAAGTCAGTCAAGCAAAGAGGTAAGTCGAGCCCGGGAAGACTGCGCACAACGCGGTGTCATCCGTCATGGTTCCACATCAGGACATTAAAAACTACGCTTAAATGAAGTGGGATTGGGGTATTGAGGAAGGAGAGCGGACACATCTTTGTAATCCGGGCTCCATCACATCATCAGTTGTTCGTAAATCGTTAACATTTACGAAAATTTACGATTTACGACCGAAGACGTCGGAAATCGTAATAAATTTGCCAAAAATCGCCGTAAATCTTAAAATCGTAGATCGTAATTACGTGCACCCTGATTCGTGTGATTCCCACTCCGAAGTGTTGAAGAAACAACGGTCAAAAAAATCGATAACACAGATCGATATTTGTCACATGATCGAATCCTCCTCCCTACTATGATGTCGATCTATAGGTCATCATATTCGCGTGACTCCCACCCTATCCCTAGTCTCCAGTCGACACCTTTCCATCTGCGGTGAAGCCTATCCATCAGCCATCATATTCGGGCGCGCCTCCCACCCCAGTCGGTGAAATCTCGACGAACACCGATAGTGCCGGTTGAAAAATCGATAATGTCGATCGATATTAGTCGTCCAATCGAGTCCTCTCATCCAGTTGTCGAATCTGACCGCTTTCCTCCACTCTTCGCCCACTTTCAGCGTATTCACGCGAGAGTCTCTCTGACAGGTTCTACACGCACGTGCCGGTATCCTTCACAGGTTTGACATGTTTTGCGGGCTTGCACAGGTTTGTTACACACGCAGACGGACTACCCCTTTCATATGCAGTGGCACCTGCAGTGTGGGCAGTCCCGCATCCACCTCATCGATCCTACTGGTCGATTTTGTAATCTGCCGCACGCCAATCTATTTGATTTGTATTGATATTTGATATTTGGGCGCAAACAGGCTCGTGCGCCACCAAGTGTCCCGCTCTGCGTTACCTCTGTTGTATAATTATTATTTATTTTATTTACTCAGACATGTTGTATAATACAAGTGGGTGAAAAGAAGAAAAAGAAATGAAATGAAACAGGACCTATAATATCAAGCATAAGACTAAAGGGCACTAGTGTACTTTTGTATCGCACTAAATCTTGTTCGAAATAGGTGTACTAGGGGATAATCTGCCACGGGAAGGCCGAATACCGTAGTCGTTTTTTTTTTGCGGAAATGCCTTGTAAGCACGTTACATTAAGTTCAAATCGCCCAAGGCCTTGCGAAATAGCGCGCGCTGGTAAGAGACGCAGAGACTCCGCCCTACCAGCACGCATTCGCGGCCGTCTCCGGGGGGTGGGGGGAGGGGTTACCATAGCGTGCCGTGGCGCGCAGGCTTGGCGAGTAGCTACACAAAGGGAATGTAAACGCAGTCTTATCTCCTCGTTTCGATTACAGATCCCCGTCTTATTTGCTTCCATGGGCCGAATTCATCAACGACTTAGGCCTATGGCATACCACCAGCGACGAGTCCGGCGACGGCACTGCCAACGGACAAGTAATCGACTATTTGTGTTGGGACCTGTCAGAAACAATGGGGAGAGAGCGCGTGCTTGCCGGTTGTCGCTGCCACGTCGGTACTGCGTGTCGTTGGGAGAGGGAGCATACCGCCAGCGACCGGTCGTCGCTGCGCTTCGCACGGCGACCAGCTGTCGCCCGACCCTTTGCACCACGCATTCACGTACGCAAGCGTCACTAACCGCGCTCCAGTGCAAATTCTCGCCCCGCTCAACACCGCCGTCGCTGAAACCACAGTTCCCCCGTCGCTCCGCTCCTCTCGTCGCTGGACTCGTCGCCGGCGGTATGCCATAGGCCTTACGTAACTTTAACGGAGAATTGTAAGCTTATCAAGCGATGGTGAGCGATAAGCCGCGTTATCTGAGCTTTTAACGCGGCTTATTGCTCACCATACCGCTTGATAAGCTTACAATTCTCCGTTAAGGCCCCTGTTATACTCCCGCGGGAGCTTCCGCGGGACGTCCGCGAATGGACGGTGCACCGCGGACGGTCGTCGTCGTCCCGGGGCGGCTAGCGTCGCATCGGAGCGCGTTTCCCGCGCCGAACTCCGCGGGACGACAGCCTTCCGCGGTGCACTGCACCACGGACGGCTGCCCTCCCGCGGGCGGGAAGTATAACACCCCTCTCGTCGTCTGTCGGCGGCCATCCGCGGACGGCGGGCGTGGCGGGCCGCGACGAGTGGCCCGGTGCGGGGTCCCGACGCGATTTCCGCCCATCCGCGGAAGCTCCCGCGGGAGTATAACAGGGGCCTAAAGCTACGTAGGCCGTTGATGAATCTGGCCCCATATTGGCAAGGCAGGGAACTCCAGGATGAAGGCAATTTTAACACGGGTGCGATAGTGGGCTCACATCCCGGAATCCCTTCCCCTGCCCGACTCTGTGCTCTCCTCCGCGTCAGCGGCGCTATTGTACTTTCACAACTCCAAGGGTCGAGGAGAGGTCGAAAAAAAATTTCGCCCAAACTTCGGCTAGGGGGGGGGGTTATTTGGGGTGCTGATCACGAATGTGAGATCCGTTTTCAAAATTACGGCCGATTACGGTAGGTTACGGTAGGTGCGGGTGGCTAAGGTTGCCAAGGTCATGGTCACCGATTTCGTCCAAACTTCGGCTAGGCTGGTTATTTGGGGTGCTGATCACGAATCTGAGATCCGTTTTTCGTTTTACGCTGGAGTACGGTAGGTTGCGGGTAAGGAACGCTTCAGGACGGATTGCTGGTGGTAGAATATCTGAAGAAGTATCTCACCTTACCTACTATACTCTTACGTAAAACGAATAACCGTTGTTATATTCGCGATCAGCACCCCAAATAACCCCCTAGCCGAAGTTTGGACGAAATCGATGACCATGACCTGGCAGCCTTAGTCACCCGCACCTACCGTAACCTACCCTACTTTAGCGTAAAACGAAAAACGGATGTCATATTCGTGATCAGCACTCCAAATAACCCCCTAGACGAAGTTTGGGCGAAACATTTCTTTGACCTCTCCTCGACCCGTGGAGTTGTGAAAGAACAATAGTGCCCAACGGGCTTATAAAGCATTTCCGCAAAAAGCGACTACGATATTTGTTCTTCCCATGGCAGATTACCCCTAGTAGACCTATTTTGAACAGGGTTTAGTGCGGTACAGAAAGTACACTAGTACGACTGAAGTATGAATGGTCGCCAAATAAAATACAACACTAAGTAGCTTAAACAGACAAATTTACGAGAAATAAGTGACCTAAGCACCGGCAGCGACACCTGTGTGACATTTTCGGATTCACCAAACAGGCAGTTGCTCCCTGAGATTCCTATAGGTTAGGAAGCGTGACCTGGCCTGAGCCCTTGCAACAGAGACATAGATTCTAAGTTTCCCATTTCTATTTCTAGACAGTGGAGACCTGAAGAAAAGCACATTTGGAACAACATGAGCAAATCAGCTTTTTTTCTTCTAGAACACAGACTGAGAAGACCAAGCATCTTTGCTCTAATGCATCCGATCGACAAATCAGAATATCGAAGTTCATAGCATCTCAAATATAATTGTTCTGAACGCTTTCCTTTTCCTTCTTTTTGATAGGGTTGAAGACGGTTGTGCCACATTCTACAATGGGCCTCACGTAAATTTTGTAAGCTCGCAAGATTTTGGTTGATAGGGGTAGAAAGCATGTTCCAGTATCGCTCGCCAAGCTCAAGGAAACGCTAGTGATTGATACTGGCTTTTATATCATTTGCTCTGCATCAGTAGCAGAGTAGCGAATGATATGCAGCAGAACCAATGCTCTGATTCAAACGTGTGTTTCAAATAAGCTTCGGCTATAATAAATACTGTAAGCAAATTAGTAGAACTTACAGGGCGGCACCCAAGCCCCGTGAGCTCAGCCCCACCAGCGGGTTCATTTTTGGTGTGTCGGCCTAAACAGCCAGTTTTTGTTTTTGTAACCAATCCCGCGGAAGCTAGAGCTTGCAGCCTTGCGTAACGCAACGCCAAAAACTCGACTCAAAGGACGTGAACAGTGTCATTGGCTTTCCATAAAAAACCATTTGAGTTGAGCTCGGAAACCCTGCAGATGTTCATGAAGATGAGATCTCTTCTACAAATAGCAATGAAGAGAGGTTTGAAGAGTGCTCCAACAAAGTGATTTTGCTGTCAGGGAGTATTGAGACATTAACACGAAGCAGAACCAACGCTCTGACTCAAATGCGTGTTTCAGATAAGCTCTCTCTCAACGGATATTCTTCGACATGGTAGGAACGCACGTGTAAGTCCAATTACATCAGAAATGGCGTAGCTCAGTACACCACAGGGTACGACACACACAAGTGCTGCATAAAATTCTTAATTTCCTACAACACATAACGGTGTATACGGCTGTCCTGCATGGTGATCCCCCCTGAAGCCTATTTGCGCCATATCACAAGAAGCTATGCTTCGCTCGTGGAATGTCTTGTTAAGCTTAGTAGCTCTAGCTACCCTTGCGGCATAAACAGACCAACTAGCCGAAAACGCCGCTCTCGACGATCTCACGCTTCTAACAACCATGTTCGTCACCTTCATTGGGTCTTCAAATGTACGCCATGGCTGGCTGTAGGAATCAGAAAGCCGATGTCGTCTGTCGATGTTTGGTGCATCCAGGCCGCATCCACAAATCGTTTAAACAGAATACGTGGCACTTTTTTAAAAGAAGATTTGTGCCGAATCCTGACTTTTGTCGCATCCAGACAATGCTGTGGCAAACCCGGGATGGGTATGGGGCGAAGTAATATCGAGTCGTGTGGGCACAAGCGGCACCAACTGACGTCACTCGTACGTCAGAAGAGGGCTCCCGAGCATTGTGACCTACGCGTTCTAACCATCGCGTTAGAACGATAGGAACGAAGGCGGGATGAGCTAGGCTGGCAGCCTTTGTTTGAGCCGTGAGACCGACATGCAGGCGACTTATGTTTACTGCCAGCAATGGGCCGGACTAAGCGACTTGGGAGTTTCCATCAAAGTTCTGAAGAAGAGCACAGGTCTTCAAGTTCATGTATTCCATATGAGTGCTCTTCCGCACTAACACATGCCTTAAACCCGTGACCTCACATTAGCAGAGATGATTCGAAAAGAGTCGCGCAACGACAAATCGAGAAGATGATGCTCGGAGGCCTTCAGCGTCCAGTTTCCAGACGTTTGAAAACCAGAGACGCTTCTGCCGGGAACCGGTCGTCGAAAATTAGATGAGCCAACCAATGCGCTGCGCTAACAACCCTTCGAGAAGAGCCGTAACCGACTGGACCTGAAACATTTCGAAATAAGACCCGCACGCTCGCCAAGGTTTGGTGTCTCAACGCAGTTCGTTTCCGTCAGTTAAGGAGGGTCGGCCGGACATCGGCAGGGATGAAGCCGACGTTGGAGCGATCGATACGCAAGTTCCGCATTTCACTACCCATTCCTGGGTTCGAAAATACCCAACCGCGCACGACCAATTGCGGCCGCGGCGTGACGCAGTGTGACCCCGCCCATTATCGATCGCCACGTCGCCATTCTTGACCACTCAGGTCAATGCGCGCCGTTCTTCGACTACGTGGCAAGCCACGCCCATTATCGATCGGGCTTGGCCCAGACCCTTCGCTCCTTGGTGACCCGCAACACGTGGGGTGCGAACGTGCTCCGAGGGCAACCAAGCAGGACCTTCCCACGACCACGCATGGGCGCCAAACCCCGCTTTCGCATTCCGATCGATAGCCTCAGTCGGGTGCGGGCGCGCGTTTCGTGCGGTCTGCTCGTTTTTCTCTCGAGTGTAGGGCGCTGGCTTGCTGAGGTTGCTTTTCCAGTCTGATGTGATCTGGTCTCGACTGCTGCTGGGTGGTTCCTACTGCTTTTGTGTACGATGACGTCGTCGTGTTCTTGTCGTTGCTTTTATCTTGGCGGCAATTCTTTTTTCTCCAGAAAAGATGGCAGACAACGGCAACGAGGCTCCTGCTGGTGGTGACGCTGGGGTAGAGTACATTAAGCTGAAGGTTGTTGGACAGGTACTGATTTCGTTCGTGGGAAAAGAGGGATCGCCAAAAGGCTTCCACAGTGTTTGTTGTGTCGTTGGCAGTGTACGATTTCAGGACTCAAATGAAGTCCATTTTCGAGTGAAGAACGGAACAGCCATGGGGAAGTTGAAGAAATCTTATGCCGAACGGACGGGCGTTGCTGTCTCCTCTCTGCGGTAAGATTTTGTTGGTATTGATTAAAGCTTCAGGGTTACAAAGATTTGGATGCATAGCGGTAGTTTGTAACTCGTCTGAAGACGTTCTGTATGGACCATGTGCAACTCCTCGAGTTTAACTATGAATCCTTTCAAGACGGGTACGGGAATGCGGCGTGTCCGAGGAGCTAGAGTAATATGTCACTTCTTACTAGCGGTAGCCAATATCAGCACTAGGATAGCACCGGAGGGTGCAATCCTAGTTGGTGGTGGCCATTCTTGAACGATTTTCTGATATAACGAAACATAGTAAATGGGCAACAACATGTAGAAATGTAGAAATAACAGATAACATCTGTAAAATAAAGTAAAATTAGGCCAAGAGACCGTCAACCAACGTTTTGGACACTCACTAGGCAATTTACTCCACGTCCCAATCAATTGCAAACATACCGACCAAGCTTGCAAATATATATTCTCATGTTCTTAGTGTTATTTATCCTGGTTTCGTTAGTGCAGTTGTTTTATAAGGAGTGATAGGTTCAATATGCTTCAACACTGAACATATTCAGTTCTTATGAAATCGCTTAAGAGTGACCACCACCAACTAGGATTGCACCCACCGGAAGTACTAGTACCGGCTTGAATGGTCAAGAATGGCGACGTGGTGATCGATAATGGGTGGGGTCACGCCGCGGCCGCAATTGGTCGTGCGCGGTTGGGTATTTTCGAAACCCACGAATGGGTGGGGAAATGCAGACCTCTGCTCTCGCCTTGCATTATGGACTCTGCAGGGCTTCTCCTCGAGGACTCCTGCCAGCTGCGATTGTATTTGCTAGAGAAAGCCGTCAACGTCGGCTTCATCCCTGCCAATGTCGAGAGCGCCCGGCGGACCCTCCTTAATTGATGGAAACAAACTGCGTTGAGACACCAAACATTGACGAGCGTGCGGATCTTATTTCGAAATGATTCAGGTCCAGTCGGTTACGGCTCTTCTCGAAGGGTTGTTAGCGCAGCGCATTGGTTGGCTCAACTAGCACGATCCTGACGAACACACCTCCGAATGGTTACCTTATCCTTTGGGCGTCAGAAAATCGGGTTCGTGCAGTCACACACATTCGCTACCAGTGCTTTCGTGCCGAACACGTCTGCCAACGTTCAGTAGCCGTGCAGAACACGTCGGCCAACGTGCCTAGGAGTTCAGTAGCCGTGCCGAACACGTCGGCCAACCTGCCTAGGAGTTCAGTAGCCGTGCCGAACACGGCCAACCTGCCTAGGGGTTCAGTAGCCGTGCCGAACACGTCGGCCAAAGTGCCTAGAAGTTCAATAGCCGTGCCGAACACGTCGGCCAACGTGCCTAGAAGTTCAGTAGCCGTGCTCGTGTGGAAACTGCTTTCGTCGCCCAGGGGGAGTCCGCCGCTGCTTACAAGCTGCTCGTATGGAGACTGCTTCCGTCGCTCAGGGGGAGTCCGCGGCTGGGTTCTGCGCTCTTCGAGCGGCGAAGGGCATACGGCTGAAACAATGCGCAAAAAACGCGCAACGTTGTGTAGCGTCGAAACCTCTCAGATCTCAGATAGTCATCTGAAATGCAAGAATGCCACGACGCATGGGAACCGAATCCCCGACATCCCTCCCATGAAGTAAGCCCGCTACCCACTGCACCACAACCCACTTGCCAGGCGCACAGGATATCGATCGAACGGACAACGTGGACGCCGACGCGCGATCTCTAAGCAGGAGGGCGCAGACAACCAGTATACGGTAACCATTCGGAGTTGCATTCGTCGGAATCGTTTCTCAGTTGGCTCATCTAATTTTCGAGCGGCAGAAGCGTCTCTGATTTTCAAATGTCTGGAAAGTGGACGCTGAAGGTTTCCGAGCATCGGCTTCTCGATTTGTCATTGCACGACTCTTTTCGAATGTTCATCGAGCTAATATATCTAACGTAACGTAACGCCACAGTACGCGTATGTTCCAACATGGAGGCGATACAGCCGAAGCGGCTGTATATCATATTGTAGCGGTAGGTCGCGTGTTTCCACCGGTACACGCCGCGCACTTGATCCTACGCCCAATTTTACCGTAACGCCGCGGCCGGGTGGCACGCAAACATCCTTGTGGTGTATAAAAAAATGGACCTAAAAATGCAGGAATGTCACAAGTGGACGGTCAATTTCGCTCCCTCTCACACATTCAGGCCTTTATAAGTGTGCCCACGGTGGCTATGGTTAGTATATCCAACCATTTGACCTAAGCATGAACTTGTATTGACCTGTTCTTCCAACAGCTATCATCAACTCAACTAGGGTTACTTAGGCTTTTGATAACGACGAAACCGCCGAAACGTCAGGCTGAATAAAGCTACGTTTTGACATACTTGCGTGACGAAGAAGAATTAAAATTTATTGTTTTCAGTTTTCTTTTCGATGGTCGCCGCATTAACGATGATGATACTCCAAAGACGCTGGAGATGGAAGAGGATGACGTCATTGAGGTATGTTTGGAACGTGGACATGGCCTTAGGGGAATCCTCGATTCTTTTTCATATACTCTATGTTGTAGGTCTACCAAGAACAACTCGGTGGCTCATGCTAATTGGAGTTTCAAGCCCACAACACCGGTACCTTGTTCGCATCTCGACTCATTTGATTTTTGGTTACTATTCCTCATGAAGATGTTAACTTTTTTTGTACAGAAAGCCCTAATTCCACCTCTTTTGTGGTCCACCTTGTACCGCAGTATTTAGTTCGCAAAATAGTTGATGATTGATGTTATGTCGGTATTAACAATGAATATACTTCTCCAATATTGTGCCCACCTGAGATTTAGGGTTGCGCAATTCGCCTACGTGTTGCAGTTCGCTACCACTCGAGGTGGGAGTTTTACTGGTGCCTCTGAAGGAGTCTGGGGAGGTTAGGCGGAAAACGGAAATGTGAAGCTATTTACAGCGGTAAACCATCCAGCAACATGCGCCTGTACACCAAGGAGGTCTAAAACACGATTAGGGGAAGTGCACCACCATGTTGATCTCCTCGAAGATGTATCCGTTTTGAACAATGCGTGGTGTAGAAGTGAGTAGGCTGCTTTCCCTAAAGGCCGTTGCGCCGTTCTACACGTTCTGCAGCACTGGCGCTGAACCAGTTTATAGCGCCTGAGATGATTTCGGTAGAGCACACAAAGATGAGGGCATTCCTAGCGGCACTACGCTCATCTTTGTATGCCCCGTGACACGCGGAACTGAACAGAGACATAAACTGCGCTGGAAAAGAAGTTCACACAAAACCATGGGCCTTCAATGAACTGAATCGAGGGTACTAAGCGGGCTGGTGCCCGCTGTACACCGGCAAGGTTTCTGAAAACGGGTAAGTTAGATCAGGTACACCCTGGAGGTCCTGCCCTTGCCTAGTTCCGGAATCGTGTTTAGAGAAACCGTGTTTATTTGCGTGTTTCACAACCGAGCGGGCACCAGCCCCCTTGGTACTGAATTGAGTGCATGTCCCAAGCCAATATTCTCGATACACATGCATTGCTATGTTTTAAACTTTCGTCACGCCTTCACCTTTTTGGCGAAAACCTGATACAATGTGCGGCTAACGTTTGATAACGACGTCCATCATCACTGGATTCTTTACCCTCTAGAGTAGTAAGCGCCGCCTTGTAGACAACGGACTAGTGAAATGAAATTGTACAATGTGAACTTCTATTATAACCTTGTTCGCTCTGTGGTAGAGCAATCGGAAATATGTAGTCGACAGATGTCACTGAAGGATGTCTTAGGTTGTTACCGCTTGCGAAGAGATGTTTAACCGCATTATGCCTAAATTGGGGTCGGCAACAACGGAATTCTCCGGCCCTCTGAATAAGCTATAAAGGACTTTCGCCTCCAGGGTCTCGGAGATCGATAAAAACGAAGCTCTGATCATCTGGAATCGAAGTCAAATCTGTGGGAGTTCCTGTCGGATCGATTATCGGTATAGACCTGTCCAAAAAGTCCTTTCGCAACAAACGTCTCGTCTATTAGATTGTCCAGAAATCTGCAGGTTTTGGACCTCAAACTTTAAAACAACATATCTCAGCTCATACACAACTTTATCAATTGAAGTAAGAACCATTCGAGTCTAGACTTCCTTGTCAATGAGACACTTGCTAACTTACCCCTGTTGCCTAGAAGTCCGAAGTTCTGGAGCGGATGAATTCGCCGAAGGCAGTCTCCACCTGGGCTCCGTTATTGAGGCATTTCTCGCAGTCTCGTCGGTTGGCGAAAGGTCCGGTGGATATGATGGGTGTGGTAGAGGCCCAACTCGTTCAACTTCTGCAGCCTCGGTTGCGCAACATGTTATCGTGCGTTGTCGTGGAGAAGGACCGGTCCTTTTCTAGTGAGCACTGCCGGGTGCATAAGTCGGAGTTTTTCGTGCATTTCGTCAATCTCTTAGACGTACTTCTCTGCCTTTATTGTTTCGCTCGAGTCAATGAAACTGTGGTGAATTAATCCAGAAGCAGACCAAACAGTCACCATGATCTTCTTTTGGTTCAGTTTCGGTTTCGAGATCGCCGCCGGCTATCGTAAAGGATTCACCTCTCATCACAAGTTACGATAGGTCGAGAAATGGATCGTTCTTGTTGCGAAGAAGGAGCGCTGACGACGCTCCGAACCGATGATTTTTTGGATGGTCGCCTTGATCTGCTTACGAAGAGTTCTTTCGCAAGTGCTCGAACGGTCACACGTGTATTTGTTTCCACCAAGGTCTTCAACTCGTCGTAATGCCAGAGCGACGTCCGCGACCTGCCTCATCCTCAGGATTCACCTCAACGAAGTTATTGGAACCAGAGATCACTGTGGGTTCGTTAACACTTCCTTCGACCCATACCTGGCTAATGTTCCTAGTTGTTTCCGCTACAGTACGATCGAGCTTGAACTCATAGAACTAAACCTGCCGAAATTGCTGCTTTGACACGTCCATTTATACCCTACAGAATCTGCCATGAAGTACTCTACATTAAAAAGGAATAGCACAGTGAGAAAGCGCACCAAACCCGTTTTGTAGAGTTATGCACTATTCCAAGGTAAAGTTTTGCCAAAAAATCCGGCTCGAAAGTTGGAGGTGGAAAACCTGCATTAATTTCCGGACAACCTAATATTAGTAGGTGCAATAAGCCCTTCTTCATGATGGTATTGTTACAGGAGTGCCGCAAACCCGCGGGTTAGTCGTCGATGAATCCGGCTCCAGACGGTGTTGGAAAACTGATTGTAGCATGGAGCTATATCTGACGAAGGGAACATCAGATTGTAGCATCGAAGTCGGACGCTGTACAGACTTTTACAGGGCTTAATCAGGATTTCTTGGAACATTTCCAACTGTATCACAGTTTATTGGCGAGGTTATGTATGAACCAGTAAACGATGCGCAACAGGGATATTAGTAGCTGGCGCAGCCGGAACAGAATGGAGGGCTGTCAGTCAGTGCTTCGCGAGATGATCGCTGATGCTCTTCTGAACAGTGTAGTCATCGAACTTTCCGTTCGCCATGAAACTCTCGATCTCTTCGATGGTTCTCGGCACGTCGCTCATGTTCTCGTTGCCCTTCTCCCAGATGATGACGTCGTCTTCGATGCGTACCTAGGGATGCAACTTCAGTTAATGAGTGGCCGATGTGACGGCCTAAGCAAGCTTGAACACTTACTCCGCCTTGTCCTCGATACTTGTCGATCTCTGACTTCACCAGGAACTTCGCCAGGTTAGGGTCCTTGAATGCGTCATCGAGCAGCGTGTCAATGAAGTAGCAGCCAGGTTCTATGGTGATGACCTAGAACGAGCATTCAATCAGGGCTTGCGTTAGAGGCGACGCGATCTCATGTTTGGTTTTCCTCACGCGCATTCAGAAAATCGCAACATTTATTTTGCGGTTCACCATTGTCATTCTCTCTTTCTGCGCCCGCTCCGAAAGCGGTTTCTGGAGTGTACTCCACTGCCTCTGAGATTCGCGAGGTTGTTGTGTTACGAGTTGCTGCACACAGTCACAATCAGCATTTACGCCAATCAACTTCAGAAACTGTCGAACGCTGTTCGAGAAAAACAGCCGAGACGTGCTTCTGCCCACCCCCTTCACGACAATGCTAGGCCGCACGAAGCCAAGGAGACACGTAAGAAATTGGAGGATCTGGGCAGGAACACGGTTTCTCACTCATTCCCATAATGCTGCCCCCTCTGACTATCACTTATACCAGGGATGAGCGGAATTTCCACTTCCGTGTTCCGAATTCCGGTTTCCGGTCATTTTGGGCTCTTCCGTTCCGTCCCGTATTCCGCCTGTTTTTGCGCCGGAAGGCGGAAACGGAAATGGGCACTGTTCCGCACTAGTTTTCTATTGAACACAATCAGCGTATCAGTGAAAAAGATTTCTCCTGTGAGAGAAATACTGTTTGACAACTCTAGTATTAATATTTTTGAAATTGGTTAGATTACCAAAAAACCACTTAATGATGACAACGACTGGGTGCAGGGCAAAATTAATGTGCCACAAAGGCTGTGTATGCACTGTATGCTAAGAAAATGCACTCAACATTTGAATGACCATAAAATTCTTGATCCGGTTGACGGGCAACTCGGCCCCGTTCGTCCCCGCTACTGCAGAGTCACGTCGAATTGAGCACGTCTGCCACCCCTCGCTGTCTCTCCGCTATTTCGCGCGCAGTACCGTCTCCCGTGGGACCGTGACTGTCTTCTCGCTGCGTCTTCATTCTTTAGCACGCATTTACCGTCTCGTGTGGGAACATGCTGTTTCTTGAGCGCTTTGCAGACCGGCGTCTCATCACAGCGTGATGTATTTCCACACCAATCGTACTGTTGGTGATATCACTGAGGAAATGCACTGATCCAGCCACCACGGTCACCGAGTTTCTGCAGGTTGTCTAGGAACATGTCTGAGGCTTGCCTTTTGTTTGAGACAAATATTTCAGAACACTCTTTACCAAAGCGTTTAAAGTACAAATGACAACACAAACAAAAAAAAATTGAATCGTGCGAAGCATGAGATTTCATTTGTGAGCAAGCGTATACCTGAATACAAAGGCAAGTGTGCTAACAGTTCGCTCACGGAATGGGCAGGATAACATGCGTAGGGCTCTTCAGAGGAGTACGACGAGACGGGGACACATTGAGAGCTAACTAGTGGGCAAGGTTGCTGGCAAGGTATCGAGGTGATGCTTACAGTCTCTTGTGGTAGGTGGACGACCATCCGTCTGGAGGAACTGTCTGAAGCGTCTCATCTCATCGTGTAGTCCACTTTGCCTACAGGCTTCGCGACTTCTGATATATCTTGTCTCCATTTCCTATAGGCAGGATCTGCGATTTGGCCATAATTAACTGTGAGGCCAAAAACTGTAATAGAGCTGCCATAGCAGGGATGCCAGTAGGAAACGCCGTTCGAAGTTTACTGTGAAACACTTCAACAAAGTTCGCAGATTATCCTGCCCATTCCGTGAGGGAACAGTTAGCTGTTCCACCATTGCCATCCGCGCTGGGGCTGTGAAAGTATCGTCTGAAACCATAAATATCGTTCTCTAAACAATATTTGTTCTCATGTGTCTCCTTACCGAAGCGTGGCTGTGCCACATCAGCTACTAAGCCTTGGATAACGGTGGTTGGAGTTCCCGTATAGGGTTGTGGCCAGAATTCGTTGCACCTCTCGATCACCCTACGGCGCATAATAGAGCGAGGGGCGTTTCTTGGCACACAGAAGTGGGGCGAACCGGATTTTAAGGATCCGTTATGAAGTGTCCACTTCTGACTTTGCAGGAAGGCAGAGGCTGATTGTACACCTCGCGCTCTCGATCCTTAAGCGATCGGCATCCACAGCACAAAAAGGTGCTGGTCTCTCCGTCTGAGAGTTCCTCCACTACTACGCCCACTCATAGCACAGCTGACGATCTCGAAGTAGGATATATATCGCTACATCTCTACCGCTTTGCTGTGAGGGAGCAAACATCACCCGAACCGGTTCGAACGACGCCATTTCGCAACAATGGTACTTCCAAATCCCGCCCGATCTTCTTTCTTTTGGATCTCATGTGAAGTCTCTCCATCGTGGGAAAGCAATCGCATGAATTGCACGTGCGGCTAGAAATGTAGTGTCGGCGTAGGCGCCGGGACTCTTCCGTCTGGAATCTGCCTCGCCGCGATGGCTCAGCATCTCGGGGCCGAGGGCTGCGGGACATTGTGTACGGATGGTCGCCGCGGAAGCGGCGAGCGCGGCAGAAGACGTCGCAATAGGGTGACTTCAGTGGCCAGTGATATCTAGACGGTGACCATTCGTACAAAAAGACCTCCCCTCGGGGCATCAAAATTTGCACATCAGGTGTTAGGAAGGTATACAAAGTCAGTTTCACTGCGATAATGTGTCATATTTTCAGCTTTTCCTGAAGAAGCATCATATAAAATTGAACTTTAGAACGTTGTTTAGTTTTATAACTCGAACTCAGTTTCTGAAGCAGACCATGTTTTCCCGCAGCTCCTGTAACAGCAGAAAGGGATATCAACAACTCAAACCTAGCGTCTGCAGCAGCTCATGAGGCACGGCTCACACGACCGCAGCGAGGAGCGGTCTTTATGTACGAATGGTCGCCGCGCCCGCGACGACGACTGTCGCGTGCGCGATGAGATCAGCTGTGGCCGTGGGAGCTGTGCCTCATATGACTTGCTGCAGATGCTAGGTTTGAATTGTTGATATCCCTTTCTGCTGTTGCAGAAACTGCGGGGAAACATGCTCTGGTTCAGAGATTGAGTTCGAGTTATAAACTAAGCAACGTTCTAATGCTCAATTTTATATGCTTCTTCAGGAAAAGCTGAAAATATGACACACTATCGCAATGAAACTGAGTTTGTATACACTTTCTAACACTTGATGTGCAAGTTTTGATACAGGTTTAGATACCACTGGAAGCTGAAGTCACCCAATTGCGACGTCTTCTGCCGCGCTCACCGTGCGAGTCGCCGCGTCCGCGGCGACCATTCGTACATAATGTCCCGCAGCCGACCGCAGCGGAGCTCATCGCGCACGCGGCAGTCGCCGTAGCGGGCGCGGTGACCATTCGTACATAAAGACCGCCACTCGGGGCCGAGCTGCCCCGTAATCTCTTGATTCTTGATCCATTAGTTACAGATAGCTTAGTAAGCATATAGAAAAAACTAAAAACTTAGTAAGCATATAGTGCAGTATCATGAAGCAAAGAGTTCATGAAGGTTGTGGCATGCGGTTTGTGCTCCAAGATTACATTAGTGATCCTGACCAAAGGTGCAAATTTCAATTTTTAATTTCGTTAGGTGTGATCCATATGAAATTATGCGATTCATATTTTTAATGAAGCACCACGAATATCTACCAAGAGCTGTTATTCTGGTTGGCTATGGTGACTTATTGAATTCTGACACAAAACTATTGCTTCGAGAACAATCTAGGAACTGTCCAGCTGTGACACCTTGGGTGTAGGGTTTCTAGGCTGACACAGATTGAATATTCCTGTTGAAGTGTGAATATTCCACTACGATAAATCAGCCATTCAGTTATCATCTTAGATTCCGGAATGAATTCTGAGTACTAGTTTTGGAGATTACAATGTAACTGCTAATGTTGAATATGCGGATATCTGTGCAGTCACCACATCATCCATGATGCCACTGGTTTCTAAAAGTGTTGAGAGGAATCTCTTTCGTGGTCGAAAAATCATCAAGGTGGCTACCCCAGTTTTAGACTTCACCCGCGTTGGTTTTTTGAATGCGGGTCTGCAAGTATCCTCAAGTGGTTAAGTCAGTTAAGTCTACCGTTCATAAAATAGCATCAAAAAAGTCAGCGAAAATGTTGCAGAAACTAGATATGGAAAGATTGCATGCTGAAATAGTGAGAAATAGTGAGATAGGATCCTGAATTTATTCTCTTAAGCGTCATCAACCATGTGATGTGACATGGGTCTTCATAGGCCGGCCTGTCACAAGGGCCTGTCGCCTGCAATCGAATGTCCGCGATTAGCTTTGCTCCCAGAGGGAGCAGCTTACAGTGGCACCACGTGGAGGAACGGACATCGCCACCAACGAGAACGCCAAAACGCAGATCGACTATGGGAACTATGGGAGCGATGCTGGTCGGATAGAATCAAATGGTGGCGACTGAAAGGGAAGGAAGCGGCAGTTATTTCTCGCATTCGGTTGCCGACGGTGTCGACTGTCGACGAAACCTGGAAGGATGCTACCGATGCGATAACTCGGGCTGCACGCTTCGAATTTGGCACAACGAAGCCTGGACGACGCTGGGTCGACAAGCAGGCATGGCTGTGGACTGACGATGTCAGAGAGAAAGTCCGAGAAAAGAAGCGGCTCTATCACGCATTTATCGGTGATAAAACAGTCCATAGTTGACGGAATTATCGAGAAGCGAGGAAAGCGGCAAAGAAGGCAGTGTCTGCTGCTAAAGCCGCATACTACGCTGAAGTCAGCAAAAAACTGGAAACGCGCGATCGTGAGCATTATCTTTACCGACTCACCAAAGCTCGCTGTCGCCAAGCAGAAGACATCGAGAAGTTCTTTGGCATTAACGACGAGAACGGACATCTTCTGATGGATCGTAAGAGGGCTGTGAAGCGATGGCACGACTACTTCGAGGAGATCTCGAATGTTGAATTTGCCCATCCTGCTATTCCTTTTGCATCTCCTGTATACGGTCCCGTTCAGAAGATTACAGTGAGCGAAACCGAAGCAGCCCTGAGGAAGATGAAGTGAGGCAAAGCCACTGGTCCCGATGACCTGCCAGCCGACCTGTGGAAGTCGAAGGGCTGGTGCCCTGCTGACTGGCTGACAGGGTTTTTCAATCAGGGTGTTGCTGAAAAGAAAGTACCCGAGAACTGGCAGCAAAGCACGACCATCCCGATTTGAAAGAAGAAGGGCAGTCCTGCGGACTGCACTAGTTACCGTCCAATTCGTCTTCTATCGCACACCATGAAAATCTTTGAGCGAATTGTCGATCGACGTATCCGGGATGTCGTCCAGCATTCCACGAATCAGTGTGGTTTCGTCTCTGGCTGTGGCACCGTTGATGCCATTCACTCCGTACGTCTTCTGCTAGAGAAGCACCGCGAGAAACAGAAACCGGTGCATTTTGCCTTCCTGGACTTGGAGAAGGCCTTCGACCGCGTTCCGCGAGAAGTTATATGGCACGCGTTGCGGCAACATGGTATCCCTGAAGAGCTTATTGAGTGGGTGCGCATTCTATACTCTTGCCCAAGGAGTCGAGTGCGAGCGCCAGCGGGCACCTCGATGGAATTTCCCATCTCTGTAGGGGTGCATCAGGGATCTGCGCTATCCCCACTGCTCTTCGTGGTAGTGATGGATGCGATCTCACGAGATCTCCAGATAGCGGCACCTTGGACGCTGCTCTATGCTGACGGCGTCATGCTTGCATGTGAAGATAAAACCGAACTCGAGCGACAGGCACAGGCGTGGTGCGATCGCTTAGCATTGTTCGGTATCAAGCTAAACGTCAAAAAGACGGAGTACTTGACAACGGATGTGGATGAGCACGGATCTCTTAAGGTCAATGGTACTGAGCTCTCACGAGTTACATCTTTCAAGTATCTCGGATCAACAGTTACGCTCGATGGCAGCCTAAAGTTGGAGGTGAACGCACGTGTGAGCGCAGCCTGGTCCAAATGGCGCTCACTGACTGGGGTACTTTGCGACAGGACAATACCTGAGCACCTCAAATCGAAGATTTATAGAACAGTCGTCCGCCCAGTAGCGACATACGGTGCTGAATTGCTGGCCCGTGACGAAGGAAAGTGAGAGCCGCCTCAGTGTAATGGAGACGAAAATGCTACGGTGGACGGCTGGAGTTACGCGTTTGGACCGCGTTCGCAACGACGCCATACGACAGAGGTTCGGTGTCGCCCCGATAGCCGAGAAGCTGCGCGAAGCTCGTCTTCGATGGTACGGCCACGTCTTTCGCGCTAATGACGACACCGTCCGGAAGATAGGCCTGAACCTTGAGGTCCCTGGAAAGTGGCCCAGGGGACGCCCGAAGCAACGTTGGCTAGATACGTTGCATTTGGACTTCAAGATGGCAGGTGTGCACCCAGATCAAGCATTTGATCGGGAGAATTGGCGTCACCACACCAGAAGAGCGGACCCCGCCACCAAGCGGGACAGACGCTAATGAAAATGATGAATGATGAAGATCCTGAATTTATCCTCGTTTATTGCTCAGCCATAGCTAAAAGATTATCATAACAATATTATGAATTCATTTTTCGTTGTGTTATGTTATGGTGAGGATGAGCATTAATCTGTGGAAGATTCTGCTGCTCGCAAAGTTCTAAGCAAGGAATGGTGCAATAGAAGCTGCTTCTGATGCCGCTCCAGATGCAACATTTGAAGAAATGGCAACATGTGTCAGTTCCGTTTCCGCGTTTCGTACTCCAGTTTCCGGCCATTTTTGAGCGTCCGTCTTCCGTCTTTCGTCTTCCGCTTTTTCCAGAAAAATTTCCGCACATCCCTGACTTATACTTTGTCCTCTTAAGGCATTCCTAGCGATGAGAAAAACCAGCAAAATTGAAGATGTTGAAAAGGCGGTCAGTGAATTCTGTGAAGTGAATTCTTTCATTCCGTCTCCCAAGATGTGGAAGTGAGTTATTCCTTGACATGTGGCTGCCATTTGAATTCGCAGCAGAGCGGGAAATCTACACGTCTTCGGCGAGCAACACCTTTATTCAATAGCCAGAAGTGTGGTACACTGCATTGTGAGGTAGTGGGATGGTTGACATTGCTGTTGGAGCTCAGCTTGGTGCTGAATATATGTTTAAGAACGGCGAATTTGTACGAAGGAAAGTTTTGATGGGCAGAGTGTCCACTCGTTATCCTTCAGCAATGGTTCCATAATTTCGCTAAGGTGTTATGCAAAAATCACAAACAAATACCCAGCTCTACAGTGCACTGGTGTAACAATATCTGTGTCCACACAATCTAGCAGTGGCAACGCATTGTTCCTCCCGCTAAAATGCTTAACATAAGAAAGAAACCAGAAAGTGTTCCTTACATAAGCAGCTAGAGCACAGACAGGCTCAGCCCTTTTATCTGACAATGAGAAACCCTTATGGAGTTCAACTTGATATTACCAAACGGGTACTCTACTTCTATGTGAACTGGCTGCAAAAGGCCTTTGAATCACCGCAATATCTACAAGTATCGAGTACCGAGTTGCCTTTGAAGAATGCTGATGTGAAACTGAACTGTACACGAGAATTTGGAGGTGCAGCAGGTGTTCCATGATTTGAGTTTGCTTGTTTACCCATCAGTTAGTGGTTCAAATGGGAAATGCTTTCTTCAGCTTTTCTATTACGTTATGAGATCAGTTGTAAATATTACACGGTATCTTACAAGGCGCTACAGATAGTGGAGAACCCACACATGAGATCCGTTTTGGTTGTTCAAGTCTGCCGTTTCTATTCCTATTTTCGTCATGAACTCCAACAGCACTGTAAACTTTACCATTTTCTTTCCTCACAGTGCGCTTCTAGCTCATCGATTGGATAGTCATGGTGATGGCAGAGTAGGGTAGAGAAGCAGATGATTCCGACTGGAGTACCACTATCACGGCTGTGAGCTCCTCATAGTTAGTGAATGAACTGGGTATTCTGCAGCACAGTATTTATCATGCAGTGTTTAGAGAGATGTATTTTCACAGAGGGGGTCCACACTGTGTAAAACACATATAATTTATTGAACCCAAAGTGGTACAAAATCAGTTGAACACAAAAGATTACAACAAAAGTGTGCTCTTCGAAGATTTGCTAAATCGAGTTCTTCCATGAATTGCGTGAAGTGGAAAGTGCTCCATCTTTCAAAGCGAGTTAGTATTTCATCCACTGAGAAGGCAATATATACTTAATAATAATTCAAATATCCCACACCCTTTTTTATCAAATTTGTAGTTAATTTCTCAAATGTCCTCTCTGTTTAGGAAAGTTTTCTGATTTGTAGTTGAATACCTTTCCCAAAGAACTGAGAAATGGTACAAAAAATTCATTCCAAGCTTGAGAGCACGAGCTGAAAAAGATTCTTGACCCTTTTTGAGTGCGAATTTGGCATTTGACAGAGGCCACAATTTTTTCTACCAATGCAGATAATCAATCAGGTGAAACGAACACAATATCAGTTAGTCTAAAATTTCAGCACAGTTTTGCATGAACAAAAAGGCTATTTGTGGGAAAAACTCCATTTTGCTCCAGCTTATCTTTTCTAATTTCTAAGAGATTGATACTGTTCGCGTGAAATGGGAGATTTACTTATATTTATTTTAGTGGCTCGCTTCCTCTTCACTGAAAAAATAATAGTTAACCCGATGCACTGCCGTAAAATGTTCAGCTTCCTATCACGTTTTCTTTGATTTCCAAAAGTCGCGAACCAACTACGAAAACCTGTATTATGTCCAATTAGATATTCCACACTGTTACGGGTGCATTGAATAGAATTAGTTACAAATCGATATGCAAAATTATTCAAAATCTCACAGCTCTTTAACTGTTTGAAATTCAAAGCCACAACAATCAAATAGAATTAGATAGAATAAGTTGCATAACTGTATCTAAATTTCCTCAACAACATAAACTCAATATCACAACGATCACAAGCGAAGGACAACAATGAGAACAACGACAACCACAACCTTAAACATGCTTTCGCCTCTACCTTCATACAAAACATGTCAACATGAAGTTTTCTTCATCGAGCAGTGTTCAACTCAATGTAGGAAAGCGATTGCCATAGTAAACATTCGCAACCGATGAGACGCGCCGCAGCAGCTGATCGCAAATATCACACACCGGTGCTAGTTTCCCGCTCAGCGTTGCATTCCACTTCTTCTCTGCCTCTCCCCGAGCAATTTTATAGGGGAAGCCGTCCCCGGGTTTTGATGACGTCACCCGTCCCCGAGAGTGCTCGGGGAGAGATGTGCATACCGGGGAAGTGGGCGGAGACCGCCTCATACCCGGCCGGGGACGGTTGAGGAGAGAATAGCATACGGCCCGGGACGGTCGGGAGGTACACCCGCCCCTGCTGGGGGGCGTGCGATCTTCCTCTTACCCCCTTGCTCACCCACACCCAACCCCTTAGGCTTCACCAAGAGTCTAACAGCTGCCTTACGAAACCGTTGACACGCAAAACAAAAGTTTGCGGTCCGCAGAACAGCGGTGTCCCTGCTGACGCCACGCCCCCCAGCAGGGGGCGGGTGTACCTCCTGTCGCGCTGCCGAATAGCATACGGCCCCAGATGTGCAAGAAGTGGGTCGCTAACCTGCCCATTACGTGGCACATGGTACTGACTGACGATGTTGGTTATAATGTTGAGTGAATTCCAGTATACGTTGAAGAGGAAATGAAGAAAAACGACGACACCCAAAGACTTTCATAGGAAACTGATAGTTGCAGTATACCGAATCCAAATCCCCGACTATTACTCGCTTATGCCCCTTCTCACAAGGTCATCCGTGCCACAAGTGCACTGTCTGCACTGAGAACACACATCGCGGAGGATCTCGTCAGCTGCATACTACATACGCCTCAAACGATCCAACTTTCAGAGTGAAGTTATCTGGTCAGGAAAGCATTTCTGCTCGTCCTCATTCCTGTTGCTGTCAAGGGAGACGTTGTCATCCCTCCTTTTCCGCAGCACCAGATTAATTCTGATGAGTTAGGATAAGAGAACTACGCAATGGTACTATGAAAAGTTACATTTAAGAAATGAAATTGAAATAGAATTTAGTACAAACCTGATATTGTATTAGGTTGGAAAAAAAGTCTTTTCATTTTTTTCAAAGATTTATTACTTCACAACTACAAAGTCAAATCAATTGAGATAAACTCTATTTTGTTCCACTACACTTCTCCAAAGACTGGGTAATTTTCCAATTCCTCTCGCTTAAAAGACTGCAGTTCTGGAGTCGAACCATTGATGAATCCAATTTTTGAGGTCTTCATCCGTTCCAAAATATTTCTCTCCAATTTCTTGCTTGAGACCACGGAAGAGATGGTAGTCGCTAGGGGCGAGATCAGGGCTATACGGTGGATGTGGCATTACCTCCCAGCCCATCTCCTTTATTGTTTCTCTTGTGAGTCTTGCAACATGTGGTTTTGCACCGTCATGCAGGATCATCACCTTCGACTTCTCCGGCCTGTTTTCTTAGAGAGTTACGACGACTTTGTGGAGTTGGCCGCAGTATGTGACAGCAGTAAGTGTCTCTCCACTTCTGAGAGTTTGCCGATAAATCACTTCTCTGATATCCCACCAAACACTCAAGAGAATCTTCCTTTCGTGAACATTGGACTTGAGATCAGACTTAGGGCTCTCTCCCTTTTGTACCCATTGCCTTTTCCTCGGAAGTTGGCATACAGAACCCAGGACTCTTCGCCTGTCACAATCCGCGGAAGAAACGATTTTCTTCCTTATCTGGACAGAAGAGAAGCAGCGATGGAGAGCCGTCGACCTTTCTGAGTGTCTGACAGGGCATGTGGAATCCAAGCTCCAAATTTCCATGAAAGCCAAGATTCTTCAGATGGATTCCTACTATCCTATGAGACACTTCGAGCTTCTCTGCCAGCTGACGTGTCGTCCGCCAACTATCGGTACGAAGAAGATGGTGTAGTTCACTGTCGTCCAATCCAGTTGGCCTTCCTGACCATGCTTTGCCCTCAGTGAATAATCTCCCTTTAAAGACTTTCCGGACCACTCATAACAGGCGCGATGAGTAGTAGATCCCAAGCCATATATATCGTTAATTTGGTCGGCTGCCTGACGTGCTATAGATCCTTTAATGAATTCATGAAGAATGCCGTGCTGAAAACGGCCATGAGGTAGATCTGGCATTGAGTCCGGAAGATTGGATGGATAACGAATTACAAGAACAGTCTTAACCTGTGTCCGCGTGCGAACGGTAGACAAGTGTGATAGGATTACGAAATCAGCTATCAACATTGGCTAGTGCGTTTACAAGGGGAAGGGTAAAAAAAATTCGAAGTGTGAAGAGACTTTTTTTCCAACCTAATAGCACTGTAATGTGGGAAGAAAGAAAAGTGAGTTATAAGTTATTACGATGAGAAAACGCGCCGAACGAGGATAAGGGGAAATATTTGTCTGATCAGATAATCACACACCAACTTTCGTCGTAAGAGAAAGTGGGAGGAGAGAGTGAGACCATACTGTCCATAATCAACACACTGGCTGTTCTGAGCTACCGATGAGATGGCCTCCTGGTGATACATATAGTAAGTGGCCTTATTTGATGGTGACGTCCAAAGTCTTGAAGACAGTG